>SNQJ01S0075929.1:0-26559 GCA_010110895.2 Picea sitchensis
AAAACAAATAACAATTCGAAGTTTGGTTGCATAAACAATTAACTAATTGTTATTAACCACAAACTCAGGTCGAAGTTTGTCCCATAACAACTATAAAGGCTGTGAGTTCAACCAACCATCCATTCTCTTTAATATTTAGGAAATGAAAAATGAAAATATGAACAGATTGAAGAATGCATTCAATCAAGAATTGGAACAAAATGTTTCTTTTCCTTTGCAAATAGGAACCTTCAAACATAATTCAAAATACTTCAATTCAAGAGCGAAAAGCGGGGAGGAGGAGCCACACACTCAATACCAGTAAAAATACAGAGAAATTATTAACTCATTGCTTTGCAAAATACATGCAAGAGATGTTCAATAGAATGGCATGTACATACCCGGCCTTAGATATTTTTTATACCAGTGTTGGGTGGAGACGGTTGCTGCAACTATTGAGCGCAGGGTTTCAAGTTCGAGCTCAAGATCTCTCCACAGACCCAATTGAATGAAATGACCAAAACCTAAAGAAAAATGAGATGGTAAAACACCTTACTATGGGAGTAAATGCCTACGCCCTTGCTATTCAATGCATGGCCATCCGATCACGTTTTCATTCAAACCAAATAAAATATGCTTGCTAACTCAACACTTCATACCACTTAATTCACATAACCCTCGAACATTATACCATGCACAATGTTGTACTTTATGGCAATCATGTCATTTCTTATATCCATGTGAATAGGCCAAGAATTGTACCTTATAACATCACCATATATAACATGTCAACCGGATCATACACCTTGAAAAACTATATCATGTGCTATGTTAAACTCAAGGTTTATACCATTTTCCAACCTTATATGTGCATATTATTTGAAGAACTAGACTTTGCATTAACATGTATAGTTTGTGTTATTCATTGCTATAAACAAGTAAACCAAACAAACTTCTTAAAAGTTTATATTTCTCAATATAGTTTAAATGCCATAACATAGATATTAACTTTGATTTTTTTTTCCAATAGGCACAAAACCTTTTGCAATTTCATTTCATAATACTCATATTAATGTCACCATACAAATGAGAAGTAAAGAGAGTTACCTCCACCTTGTGTTTTTCAAAACTGTCATATAGCACATTCAGATGCAAGCAAGCATTTGCATCACCAAAACATCATAAGAATTTTGGATTCACATACCAGTATTCTGAGGCATGAAAACTGAAATAATATCGCAACTGATATGATTGAATGTAACATGCCACGGGAAATGTTATGCTTAAAAATAATCACTTATATGTTTTCTTCTAGGGGACCCCACCTATTATTATTTCATAATAAATGTATAGACATGCCTTGCAATAATTTGCAGGCTAAATTAGTAGGTGATTTATTTTTTTGAGTCTACAGAGCTACATCCAACAAATGATCTTACTCCACCCTTGGGTCCACCAAAAGTTGAACCGCTGATTTCGCTGCATGACCTCACTGAATTCTATGTGCCCCAAACCCTCAAGTTAATTGGCTAAATTAAGCATAAGAAATTCATCATCCTAGTTGAGAGTGGAAACACCCATAATTTTATTCATCGCCGCATTGCCCAAGAAATCAATTGCTATATCTGTGTAGTCAACAACTTTCAAATCATGATTGTCAATGGAAGTTCCATGAAATGTGGTGGGCATTGTGAAAATGTGCACCTACAAATTGGTCAGTACCACTTGAAATATCATATGTTTTCTATTGACATGGGTGGGTGTGACATTGTGCTCGGTGATGAATGGTTACGCACTCTCAACCTCATCCTCATGTATTTGAAGGAGCTAACCATGCAATTCCAATATGATGAACAATAGTATAAGTTCCAAGGCATCACAACAAGTTCACCTGAAATCATCAACTCCCATTGAATGGATGAATTGAGTGGTGCTCACTACTTTACCAAACTTGATCTCTATTCTGAATACCACCAGATACGTATGAAAGAGGAAGACATTCCCAAAACCACCTTTAGAACTCATGAGGGTCACTATGAGTTCTTGGTCATGCCCTTTGGCCTGTGTAATGATCCCTCCACTTTTCAAAGTCTCATGAATCATGTCTTCTGTCCTTTCCTCCATCAATTTGTATTAGTTTTCTTTGACGATATTATCATCTATAGTCAAACTTGGCAATCCCATCTCGTCCATGTGGATCAAGTTCTCCATCTACTATCTAAGCACCAAAGTTTTCTCAAATAGTCTAAATGTGCTTTTGGAGCCTGTGAAGTTGAATACCTGGGTCATATTATCAGCAATGATGGTGTATGGGTGGACCCTAAAAAATTAAATCTATGAAGGATTGGCCTCACCCTAAAACTCTTAAAAGCTTGTGTGGCTTCTTGGGTTTAACGGGCTATTATCACAAGTTTGTTTAGAATTATGGAAAAATTGTAGCTCCTCCCACAAATATCCTTAAAAAGAATGCTTTCAATTGGACTCCCGCAACTGATCACTCCTTCCAAGCCTTGAAATACTATGTGCACAACTCCTGTCTTGGCACTCCCATACTTCCCCAATAATTTTTTCCTAGAATACGATGCCTTAGGGAAAGGAATTGGGGCAATCCTCATGCAAGATGACTGACTTTTGGCTTTCACCAGCAAACAACTTTCGAAATGAAATTTGGGCTAATCAACCTATGAGAAGGAAATGTTGGCTACACTGCATGAAATGGGTCTCTGTCATCCTTATCTATTGGGGACGATTCCAAATTAAAACTAATTATCGTAGCCTCAAGTATTTTCTAGAACAATTAATTTCATCCTCGAAGCAACAAAAATGGGTGACGAAGCTATTTGGATATGATTATGAGATCATATACAAGAAGGGAAAAGACAATGTGGTTGCAAATGATCTTTCACATAAATATGAAGAAGAAGGGTCCCTTTGTTCCCTCTCATTCATTGCAGCAGATTGGTTTCAGATCGTTCGCCAGGAATGGTTGCAAGACTCCAAACTCTATATCCTGATCCAAAAATTGCAACATGATTTGAAAGCCTCTCTAGGGTACTCTTGGAACAATGAAGAGATTCACTATAAATATCTCATGTATTTAAGCAACAATCAAACCTTAAATCTACGGTTCTCTTTGAGTTTCATGCTTCACCCACGACTAGGAATTCAGACCTTACCGAAACCTATTAACGGTTCAAACATTCTTTTTTCTAGGAAGGTATGAAACGAGACATCCACACCTTTGTGGTTGAATGTGATACATGTCAACGCCATAAGGGTGAAACCGACAAAGATCTAGGAACACTCCAACCTATCTCGATTCAACCTATTATTTGGATGGACATTTCTATGGATTTCATAATTGGATTACATAAATTGGGAAATAAGTTAGTGATCATGGTCGTAGTTGATCGTCTTTCCAAATATGCTCTTTTCCGTGCTCTTCAACACCCATTCACCACATCCATAGTGGCTCAATTTTTTATGGATGATATATTCAAACTCCATCATGGCATGCCTCATTCTATTTTCTCCAATTGAGATCCAACTTTCACCAACATTTTTTGGCAAGAATTGTTCAGGCTCTGGGGAACCCAATTACACCTCAACACTACCTATCATCCCCAAAATGATGGACACTTTGAAGCTATCAACAATTGTTTGGAAACATATTTGTGGTGTTTTACATCCAAAAGACAAAATTAATGGGCTTAATGGTTACCCCTAGCTCAATGATGGTACAACACATCTGACCATACTGCCACTCACATGACTCCCTTTGAAGCAGTCTAGTGGAAAAATCAACCGTCAGTTCTGTCATACATGCCAAGGGTATCCAAGGTTCATAATATTGACAATGATATTACAGTACATGTGGACATTCTCTATACCCTCAAAGAAAATTTTGTCCTGGCTCATAATTGCATGAAGCAACAAGCAAATTAGGGTTGTTCTGAGCATCAATTTGCTAAAGGGGACCAAGTGTTTCTTTGTATGCAACCTTATAAGCAGAATTCACTCAAATATGAACACTACCAAAGCTCGCCCCCAAATTTTATGGTCCTTATACAATTCTCAAGTGAGTGGGGCTCATGGCTTACAAGTTATCTCTTCCCAATCACTCTAAGATCCATCATGTTTTCCATGTCTCATGCTTAAAGAAAGTGATTGGAACTAAGTTCCTAACTTAAACCAATATCCCTAAGTTGGATGAAGAAGGTTCCATTTGGTTGTAGCCATAAGTAGTCTTGGAACAGTGTGAGTGTTGTCTCTGTCAGCGCACCATACATGACATTTTAGTTTAGTGGAAGGATACATGGTACACCACCAAAAGATGCCACCTGAGAGCCGACTACCATTCTACACCAATTTACTCATCTCAAGTCTTAAGGACAAAGTTGTTTCTCAAGGGGGAGGGCATGTTAGGGACCTAACCCCTCACGTAGGTAGAATAATATATTTTCCATGTAATAAAGGCCGACATTAGTAAATAAGGCCTATATAGTAATATGAACAAGTATAATGTAAGAAGACTTACTAGAAGCTTCCGCTTCGAGAAATATATTCATCTAGAGTGTTATTTAGAAGATATAATTAGTATAAATAGGAGTAGAAGGCATGTGAAATCTTTGTCTTGAGAATTATTATAATAGAGCTTTGGTTTGTTGGAGGTTGCCCCCTTGAAGAGACAAGTGAACTTGGTTTTCTATCAATAAAGGTATAATTGTTTGTGTTGTGATTCTCTATATTTTGTTGTTCCATTGGTATTTTCTGCAATATTTCTGTTTTTTCTTATTATAATACATCTGGTACATCACAATATCAATCCATTTCAATACAATTTTGTTTCAAAACATTCCTATACCATGTTCTATAAGGAAAATGGAAATAGTGATTCATTCAAGTTGGAGAGTGTGTAATTCATATTTTTACATCTGCATATACCTTCGTTTGTGCATTTAGAGAAATGAAACAATTTGAAATGCAAAAGACCAAAAAATGTCTTATAGAATGAAGAGGTCAATATTATAGGAAAAATTACAAATTACAATGTTGTAAAAATGTTGTACATTTGTCTATACCTTTGTTTGTGCAATTAGAGACGATAGGATTAGGGTTTCTATTGTTGCATAAAATAATAGAATTTGGGTTTATTTATTGTTGCATAAAACCCTATTCAAGCTTGTTAGAGCCTCCACATATAAAAATGCACACTCACACTTAAGAATACATGTTTTACTTTTAAATTGTAATTTCTTCCCTTGTGTAAAATGCATGTTAGGCTTCACAAAAATGCACACCCATATTTCAAAACACCTCCAATTTGAGTGATTCAAGTTGTTGAGGGTGTATTAGATAAATTTATGCATGTATACATATTTATATTCTCATTTTCAAACATAAAAGTGGTTGTTGTGTAAAAGAGACACATTTTTCCTTGTAAATTGAGAGACCAAAACAATAGAAAGTGACCTAATGGAAATGCACGCCCATGCTTCTATATAGCTCTAAATTTAGTGATCTAACTTTTAGGGTGAATTTAATAACATTCGTAATCTATCTATATCATCCAGGGTGCATTTTCAAATGAAAAATGACTTCTTCCTTGAACCAAGATTCAAGACTTTTTGTAAAATGGAGGGTAAATATGTCTTACTGTAAAATGCACACCTAGGACTCATACGACCTCCAAATTGAGTGATTCAAATTGTGGAGTTTTGTATTTTATTATTTCACATTTGTTCATACCTTTAGTTTTTCATTTTGAAACCGAAAACCCTCTAATGTGCATAAAGGTAACAAATTGTCTTGTAAATGCAAAAACCTGCACAAAAGGAAAAATGCACACCCTAGGAAGAAAAATCCATGCATTGTGTTGGTAATTTACAAGTTTAAACTTACATGACTATGGATGTGTTGTAAACCCTAAATATTGTATACTAGGGTGATTCGTGCCCATAATTTAGTAAAGGGTTGAAATATACATTGGTTTGGGATTACATGCATGAATAAATATGTATTGTTACATTTATAATTCTGAAATGATTTAAAACTTACTTGAAGTTGGGTTATACACATATGCACCACCATTCTCATATTGTTTGCAAGACATTTGAGTAAAACATAAGTGGTGAACCCACATGACATTTTCTGATTTTATCTTCCTTACATATTATTGGATGATAGCTCAACAATTCTTAACTGGGACAAATCTTGAGAGACCTACCATGACTGCAATCTCGATCATGGATGCATGATATCTTATGAAGAATTTGGGAAGTTATTAGCTAGGCCACAAGGAGAAAACTACTTATGATTTGGTTTCCATATCTTTTTGTGAGGTTTGTTTGAAAATATTCTTCTGATCATAATGCTTTATTTGTAGGATGGTGAACTTACTATGATTACTAACCTACAAGTTAAATATCTTTTTCATGCAGTCAATAATTTGCATAGCCACTTTGAATCCTACAGGGATATCCCAAAGATATAAGAACTAAGGGAGAATCTCAAGAAATAAAACAAACACTGAAATCACTTGTGCTTTATGATTTCTCAAGGTTTTTCCCTTTCCCTAATTACAACAATGGATTTCGACATAGTGCGAAAGGTTGGAGGATACATGTCAACCATTTAAAAAAATGTTTAAAAATGTTGGAAGGATGTTCCCCAACTGTTTGACGAAATGGAAACCATAATATTGTTCCCCTTTCCTCTTCCTCTCTCATGGGGTCACAACTCCTCTTCCTCTCTATTATGTGTATTATGTTTTTTGGCCTATATAAATGCATTTACGTGTGTGAAATTGGTGAATATATTTGTATATTGTACTTATATTGCTTCATTAGGTTTTGTTGTAATACTTAATTACAATGCCATATAACATTACTCCATAGAAAAATGAAAGGAAGTTTGATCAATTATTTGTGGCATTGAATGGAATGGGCGATAATGTTATTTCCCTTACACTGAATACAAGGGCTTGAATAAAAGAATACTTTTAATAACACTAGCTGAAAGACATTATAGATAGTTTGAGCATGTTGAAGGGGGTATGGATATCATCGCTTGGTAAGTTACTCATTATATGTTTTTGTATTGATTGTATTCGTAAAACTCTCTATCCTTTTAATATTTGTTACATACACTAATTTATTTGATTGTTTTTAATTATAAAGACATGGTGTTTGTTGACTACATTTTTGGTCAACAATACTTAGCTAGAAAAACATTGCCAAGATCCCCCTCGAATGAATTTTTTTGCACAATTTTTCATCCACTTTCGTGCTAAAATTGACACAATGTTCTTGGATAAGTTGTTAAGGCTCTTGAACTATCACAAATTTGACTCTCTCTCACTTCTCACATACCATTTTTCACTTATAAGTGAGACATTGACGTCATATATTTTGATCCTTTACACATCAACCCTTATTAACATGTGTCTCTTTTTACCCACATAACCTTCAAATAAAAGGGAAGTGATGAATTAAAGAGTATGTCCAAACCATGTTATTTCACCAAATATATCTTATTCCCATGCTTCTTTCACATAACACCTTTATTATTTAAATGAATCTTAGTACTCACTTCATCTCTAAACAAGAGATTAATTTACTTTATGTTTTTTTTAACGCCATGCGATTTAACCCAAACATGTCTCACTTTCCAAATACACCTCATCATTCATTTTCCACCTCATCATTCATTTTCCATATTCTGATGTTAGAACCTTCTTCTAAGATTATGTCTTTAACCATTCCAAAGGCAAAAATATAGTATATTCTCCATGCTCTTGTCCACCTCACAACTTTATTATCCAAAATACAGAATATGGGTCTTGAAATATGATTAGTCTACCTTATATTTTGAACCACTACATGGTATCTTGTAGGCCAAATCATTTTCCTTATGGTTGACTTAATCCAACATGTGAAAGAAAGTGCATAAGGAAAGGTTTATCGATTAAAAATCGATTTTATAAGACATAAATTGTACAGTGTGCATGCTCGCTACATATGATCCCTCTTATCTAAAAATTCATACAGTTCATGGGATAGAGGACGATTTTGGAAATGAAGAAGGTCGCATTTTCTTGAGGAGGATATGTCATGAAATAAACCAAAATATAATTGTTGCGTTATATATATAAAATCTTTTCTGCCTTCAAAACTGTTATAAACATGTTCAACAAAAGCATCGCAGAATTTAAAGTTTCGAACCAACATTACAATAAGAGTGAGAGATAACGTGAATGATGGACCTGATGTATCTCAACAATATAGGCTTACCAAAATGATTTGATTGAGCATTGGCACCTAGTGTATAAAACTAAAATTCTATACTTGAGAGTTGAAATTTATGCAGTTGGTAGTTTTGATGCTACGGTTTAACCAAAAGCAAAGGAATTGGGGACCATTTCCGTTCAGTACACATGTTGTGTATTAACAAATTATTTTCGATATTATTGACATAATTTTCAAATAAATTATTGTTGGGTGAGGCGGTTGCTTGTTTTACGAAATTGACAAGCAAATAAATGATTTTTTTTTATTAAATAAAAATGAAGCAGTTCAAGTGGTTAGCTACAACCAGTTAGAACCGCATCAACCTTAACTACCAAAACTACTCATCAAAAAAATATAAAACAGGCGATAGACAACCAACTAGAAGGAGGAAAAACTTTGAGAGAGGTATGCTTGGAGTGCATCGAAGTTTTTTTCTTTGAATTATCATTCATCCTCTATACTTTCAGTAGAGATTGACGGAATTGTTGGAAACATGGAGTCTTGTGAAGCAACGAAGGGATGAAGCGATGATGAGCTTTGCTGGTTCTGATAAGGTGAATGGTTTACTTGTTAGTTTGTTGTATTTAGGTCTGATTTTATTAAGAACTAATTAGTTTCTGATATGCAGGTTCTCATCTTGTGTTATCACCACCATTGCTCCATTCTATTTTGGCTCAACTTTCTTCTTCTTTCGTTCTTGGTCATTCTATTGTAAATTTGTTCTAGAATGACTAAAGGCTAAATACCTGGCCCAAATCTACTACGTAGAGACTTGTAAATTCCTAAAATTCAAGAATTGTATGGGGAACATTTTTAAATAAAGATCAAAATCTTTTAAGCTCTGAAATTATTTCTTTATTTATTTTCTTTAAAATATCAATTTTCTTCATCTTTTTCTTAATACAACACTTAAAAAATTTAAATAAAATAAAATAAAATAAAACAAAATAAAACAAACAAACTAATTTATTACTTTTGTAAAATTGTGTTTATAAGTTTCTTTCATTTTATTTATTTATAGTTAGTTTTAATATGTAAAAACTTTTGTTTATTTTCTTTACTTACTTTATTGATTTTGATATTATTTATTACATTTTAATTTTTAAAGAAAATTAAAAAATATTACATCACTATAGTGTTACTATAATTTATTTTGATGGTCTTTAAACTAATTTCTTGTTTAATATGTCTTTCTTTTAATTTTTTCACTCTAGCAATAACATATTTTAATTCTTCATTAGTTTTGTCTTAGTTTACTTTCTTACAAAATAAATACAAAAATATTATTGAGTTTTTCTTGTAAATATTTTATTTAGTTGTTTAATTTCTTTTAAGTTTGATTTAACTTTGTTATTTCAACTTTATGAACTCATATACAAAAGCATAAAAATCATAAATTATAAAATGCATACAAATTAAATATTATAAAAAATACAAAGCAAAAGAGAATTCATGCTTGGACTTTAGGTTAGAAAAGATTTAGCTTAGAGTCTAATGTGTTTTATTGTTGGGGCTCTAAACCCAGGGTGACATTCCGGTCTCTTCCCGCCTAGCCCCACGGGAGGTTGAGATATTGGTGTTGGGGAGTCTTTAGTCCCTTGACATAAACAACGTTCTAAGTGCGAGCTTGAGAATGTGCCAAGTAGTAGTAGAAATTTTGTTGTACGTACCGAGGAATATGGAGTGAATACTAGAGATCAAGTTATTCCTAAGAAATAAGATTACATTGATAATATAGTTGAGAATGATGGTACAAATAGATTTATCTAGGACACCTTTTCTCCAATGGATGACAATTTCGATGGTATTCATGATGTACCTATGATTGCGAAGTCACAACAACCCCTCTAGGGGGGTTTAAGGGTTAAGAGGGTTATATATAACTATATAACATATATTATATACAAATATAAATATAAAATCACAAGTATGGATTACAATTATTAATATTTACTTGTAGATAGTGTACTTATAACTTTTCTTGTTTCAATGGCGGAGCATGTAGATGAGGATGCTTGGTGAGAGGAGGAACACATGGAAGCCAAACCAGTGGTCTCAACTACTCAACCTCGTAAAGAACATTATAGTGATATTTGTATTAATGAACTACTTTTATGAATAATAACTAACCATACCAATTTAACCCGTTTTGTTATTGTAGTCAATGCCCCTTTGCAACAACCTGCACATCGTGTAGAGTACACGACTAGTCGTATAATGTGTCAGAGAATTCATATTCAATAAACACCAAAAGAGGGACCAACAAGAAGGGGATCAAGAAATCGATGAGCCGATCATCAAATATATACAAACTAAGAAACACAAAAAGAAGTGATTGTATATATTATGAGACACGTGTATAATGGAAACGCATTTTGATGATAAAATATTAATATAAATTGTTTGTTGCTACAATTTTTGTTTTTCTACATTCTTATGGATGGATCTTATATGTTTTGTATGTACAAAACCTCATATATGCACACACATTATTTATTTCATTTACCTTTTTTTTTGTTTTTCTACTTTCTATGCATGAATCGTACTATGTAACTTTCAATTATTTTCCAGTAGATAGATTGGGTATGGGGAATTGGGAGTGATGTGAAGGGGTGGGGGGGAGGGGAGATTCCACCTTCACATGGTTGGCCCTATTCAATAGAGAATAAATTATTTTCTAAACCAAGAGAAGATCATTCATGTATTCCACTTTAGTATTTCTAGAGTCTTGTACATGTTGATATGCCTGTTTATTTATTTAATCATTATTCAGTCATATAACCTTTTATTCTCTGATGATTTGTGCAGGTCTCCGCAATAGAAATGAAATATAACCTTTTATTCTCTGATGATTTGTGCAGGTCTCCACAATAGAAATGAAATATAACCTTTTATTCTTTGATGATTTGTGCAGGTCTCCGCAACAGAAATGAAACTAACAACTAGCCTATGTGTGATGTTGTTGTATAAGATCCCCTCTGATCGAGCTCATGGACGTAGGTAGGTAGTACTCATTTTTCCCTTTTAGTTAGTGTGTGTGCACAATTGCCAAAGGTTCATGTTGATACCACTAATTCCATTTCCTGGTAGTTTTCTTTGATGAGAAAATATGTATATTCAATATTAGAACACAACTTTGTTTTTAACCTCTGTTGACTGTGGTCATGTGCCAAATTCCTTACATTCCAAATTTTATTGATAATAATACTACCCCAAGATCTAATGTCTTCAATTGTCTTAAAGAAAAACCTAAGGCACCTTGAATCAATAGTTAAATGAAGTACATGTATTGTATTTGGACATACTTTGGTCATTTCAAATTTGTGGATAAAACTGTTTTGTTGATTTGTAGACAAAAATATTTTCATTTTATTTCATTGGTTTTAATAGACTATGGTAATGATGCAAAAATTAGGTGCATTGCTGCTAGAGTTTGGTCGTGAAAATTTAACATTGTGTATGAGACAATATCATGTATGGTCTTTGTGACCTTTGATTGAAAGGTGCTATTTGGCTACATTTTTCACTTTTTCAACCCAATGTGAATTTTGACCAATTATTCTGTACTTGCCAATTTTTATGCAGGTTGAATCTGTTGTAAATGTTTGTCCTGCAGTATACACTTCTCCATATGGATTTTGGTCATAATCCCATCATCGTTAGCATTGAGAATAGGGTTATCTAATGGTGTTGATCCCAAAGGGAGTAGAGCTTCCAAGAGTCATACTACTGAAGGGGTTGATAAAAGATCCACTCCTAATTCCTCCAAAAACATCCCGGCATGGTATGTGTTAATCAATTAGCAGGACAACTTTAACACATCTCAAGTCAACACCTCCATTGTATCAATTAACAATTGTGAACGTTATGTTTTTCTATCATCAAGGTGGGAATATTTTTTTATTAGTCTAGAAATGCTACTTTTCCTATCCATTTATCATACATGCCCATAAATAAGAATAAGTAGAACATGTTGAAGATCATAGAATTTTAGTTTTGCATGGTGATCTGATTTCTATTGTGACATGGACATCTACATGCAAATAATATAATTTTATGGATGCTTACAATTATAATGTTGCAGGGTGTTTGTCTCATCGTAAAGATTGCATTTGTCATAGAGAAAAAAACATAGTTTCAGGAATTGTGGGGTGTTTGTCTCACCATAAAGATTGCATTTTTCCTAGAAAAACAAATAACATTTCGAGAATTTTGCTAGTTTTTTAGCATTTATGTAGTTATTCTTCATGGTAAAGTTTTGTATAAGATTCAGTTTGCATTTCTATCAGAGTAAGGTCTCCTTTATCAGTAGAGGTTTTAATGTAAATAGTTTGGATTTTAATTTTATAATTCTCTTTTGGAAGTCTATGTCAAATGATGCAAAAAATATAAAGTATTCCTATTACTGAGCAGCTAAACCTACCTAAGGAAAAAGTTATCAACTGTCGAGAGGTTGAAGAATTTCTAGAAGAAAATAAGAAGCTTCAAGCATAATAAGTTGAACACTTTTCTAATTCGTTATCACAATCTACATTTTCTTATAGATGTAGATATACAAGCTCTATGATGTTGTATTTTTTCTAGTTATGGTTTGAGAATTTTGTATTAAAATTATGATATTTGTACAAAATGGGTATAACAGGTTTCTCACTCTTTATTTTTTTGTCCCAAGCCATTTAAAAATATCCGGTTTCTGGACTTGCATTACAAAGAGGGAAAATGGGTATCACCTCCCTTTAAGAAGAATGTTTATGCCTTTTTTTAGCTAGATTTGGGCTAGGTCCATCTACATGCTTATAAAATATCTTCCATATCTATTACTAGCTTATATTTCTTTAACCAATGCATTGGAGGGTGTCTCATAGTATAAAAAAAATGTTTGTTTACACATCTGAACGTTAGTCTTCTTGATTAGTCTATGAAAATTCGCATTTACATGATGTTATTGGGGTTGTTTTTGCATTCTCCTGGGTGTGCAGGGGGCATCTTCCCTTGCCTTCCTGGCTCATGTTCTTTCATTGAATCCATGCTTCCTATTGTTCCAATTTTTCTATTGTCTCTACTATGGGCATTGATTCTCCATGGAGGAAGTCCTCCAAACCACTATGATTATCTCTATTGATTCATAGCATGGCTTCGTAATTGTGCATGAGAACTTACAAAACCCACAAGAAAATATCATGGTGCAAAAAGTGTGGCCTAGATTGAGCTTGATTCCCTCCATTGATAATTTTTTTTTGGTGCATATTGTCATTTATCTCTATGTCATCTTCTGTAATGATTTGAAGTGTATCACATGCTTCTTGCGGCCATTTAGCCCCATTCCACCCTTAATTGCAGTGATGAACATCCTTGGTCATAATGCCTGTAGAGAAAATGAACCCTCACACTAAACCAACTAGGATTCAAGAGAAGATAGGTTTAAGTATAAAAAAATGACAAACACACACAATACACATAGATTTTACCATGTAAACCATTAACCAGGAAAACCAACATTCATTGAGCATCTTGATCTCTTGTTTTCTTATTCATTCGTAAAATAAAGAGTTACATGACTAACCTCAGTCTACACCTAAGACACAATCATCATCTTACTCTCTTGATTTACATAAGAACAACCTAATAACCAATTCATATTGCATCTACATGACCAACAACATCAACATGAACATCAACTTATTACAATTACAACGCGCCTTATTTATAGGATTTAAAGAATGTAAAACCCTAGATCATGGTACCCAAAAAAACGTTTACAAACCCATGCAGATGATTGGTTGCAATCCCGCAAATCTCAGGATTCTATTATAGTCGACTTCCATTCAATTTCCAGTCGACTATCTAGTTGATCTCTAATCGGTCTCTAGTCAGCTGCTACTCGACCTCTTGTTGACCTCATATCAGTTGACCTTTCTACCTTCCCAGTCAACCCCTTCGACTTTGAATTTCTATTCAAACACTTAGACCCTCGACTTTCCGGTTGAAAACTTTGACCTTTGACTTGAACATCGAATCGACTTGAGTCATCGGTCGATTCATCCCCTAGTCAATCAACCTCAACTAGAAAATCATATGACTATTATTTCTTTGCAAAGTATATAATAACCCAAAATTCTCTTACTTGTTTTCTTCTTTGTTGATACAGGAGAACCTAAACTTATGTTCACAGACCCAGGGAAACAATGCCCATTGCTTCTCTACACCAATAGAACTTCACAACACCCACATACTTGGTTAAACGGTCTACTACGTTTTCCAAAGTGTCTACCTTCTCCAACAACACCTTCTTTCTTTCCACCATGTCTCTCACGAAATGGTATTGTACATCAATATGCTTCATCTTGGAATGATAAGTTGGGTTCTTTTCCAGGAATATTGCACTTTGACTATAGCAATTTATCTTTATATTTCTATGCGCAAATCCAATCCTTGAACGAAATTGATGCAACCATACTTCTTATTTCCTTTTGTGATTGGTTTCTGGGCATTCAATTTCTATTGTT
The DNA here is from genome assembly GCA_010110895.2 of Picea sitchensis. Lineage (NCBI taxonomy): Eukaryota > Viridiplantae > Streptophyta > Pinopsida > Pinales > Pinaceae > Picea > Picea sitchensis. The sequence continues at coordinate 14,774 of SNQJ01S0075929.1, forward strand.
GACAAGGCTAAAATTGCTTGTTGCTTACTCATCCAGCTAATTGCTCCACCAAATAACTTGAACATGTATATTTAGGTCAACCTTCATCAATCCAAATCTCCAGCTCAATAAAAGTAAAAAAATCTATGTATTTCAGGTTTCCCTTGGTAGCATATAGCATATTCTATTGTGCCACACAAACACTTGAACACTCTCTTGACAACATATCAATGCTCTTTCCTAGATGTCAACATGTATTTCTCAATACTCCCACTGCATGATAAATATATGGTCGAGTGAAGACCATCACATACATCACACTACCAATGACACTAGCATAGGGTGCATGTGTCATGTCCTCTATTTGTTTATGTGTCTTTGGACATTGTTCAAAAATTAGTTTTTCTCCCACAAGAATTGGCACCTTGACTAGTTTGCAATCCTACATGTTGAAATACTTCAAGACTGTGTCAATATACTTTCTTTGATTTAACCAAAGATTTTTAACTACTCGATCTCTCTTGATCTCTATTCCCATAATGAATTCGCTGCACTAAGATCTTTCATGTCGAATTTGGAGGAAAACTACACCTTTACCTCCTTTATTGTGTCCATGTTGTTTTTTACCAACAACATATCGTCGACATACAAAGATACATATATGAAATGACTACCTTCTTCCTTGGAATATACACAGTGATCAACCTTGCTTCTCACAAATCCAAAAATAAGGATGTATGTGTCAAAATTTTGGTACCACATCCTCTGTGATTACTTTAAAACATAAAGGGATCTCTTCAATTTGCACACTAGCTCTTTCTTTCCATTTACTACAAATCCTTCAGGTTGTTTCACGCAAATTTCTTCTTCTAGGTCCCCATGTAGGAATGTTGTCTTCACATCCATTTTCTCTATCTCAAGATCAAATGTTACAATAAAAGACATTAGTACTCTAATGGAAGTTAATTTTCAACATGGGAAAAAATATCACCAAAGTCGACTCCCTCAACTTGAGAATAATCTTTTTCTACCATTTGAGATTTGGACTTTTTGACTTGACTGGCTATGTTCAAATTTTTCTTGAACACCCACTTACTACCAAAAAGTTTCTTTCCATTAGGTAGATCGACCAAATCCTATGTCTCATTCTTGTGCAAGGATTCTATTTTTTCGACCATGGCGTCCTTCCATAGTTTACCCTCTGTCAAGTCGAATGCCTCCCTGACTGACTTGGGCTCCTCGTCAGTGGAAAATAACACAAATCCATAACAGAAATCGAGTGAACTATACCTTTCAATTGGTTTCCTTACTTGGTTATACCTCCTTACAACTAAAATCATCTATTCCACCCCTTCACATGATTTAATCGAATCATCCGAATCATGTTCTTCATTCCTTAGTTCAAACACCAACTTCTTTTGTTCTTTATTTGTTTGAATCTCTTCAGACTAATAATTTCCTCCGACTTCCCTAAAGATCACATCTCGACTATACATGGTTTTCCTCAACAGTGGATCCCGTAGCTTATATCCTTTCATTCCATCTTTATAGTCGATAAAAATACCCTTGACTGTCTTATTGTCTAACTTGTTCATCTTCTCCTTGGGAACATGCACAAATGAATCACAACCAAAGACTCTAAGATGTGAAAGCAAAGGATTCTTACCAAACCATACCGCATGTGGAGTCAAGTCCACTAGTGTTGGTGAAGGAGACCTATTTACCAAATATTTGGTAGTGTCGACTGCCTCTGCCTAGAATTCTTGTGTGATCCCAACAACATTGAGCATGCTCCTTGTATTATCCATCAACATCTTGTTCATTCCTTCAACAAATCCATTTTGTTGTGGGGTATATGGTGTGGTATTTTGGCATGTTGTTCCACACTGATTGCAAAACTGATTAAAATCCTTTCCACATAATTCACCTCCATTTTCAACATAATTCTCAGCACCGTGATCTTCTTATTTGTCTGGTTTTCCACAGGAGATTTAAACTCTTTGAATTTATCAAAAACCTTTTATTTCTTCCTTAGAAAATATATCCATTCTCCCTAGAAAAATCATCTATGAAGGAAACATAATACATAGATCCTCTTAGTGAAGGGACCATTATGGGCCCAAACACGTTACTATGTATCGATTCAAGAATCCCTTTTTCCCTTATTTCTCTAGATGTGAATCTAACCCAATTTTGTTTCCCATATATGCAATGTTCAGAAAAATCGAATTCCAAATTACAATGAGGAAAACCTTCAACCATACCTTTGTTGTGCATAGTTCGAAGTTCCTTTTCTCCATTATTTCCCATTCTTTGGTTCCATAACATGGTCGGGTCGACTTGACTAAGAATAGTCAAGTCAGTTTGTATTGAATCAACCCGAGTTGAGTCAATTCGACTTCAAGAACAACAATGTTGTTGCATCCAGTCGAGTTGACATTCCCTAACAACTTGTATAGGGTTCCAATCCGAACTCCTTTCATTAATTCGATCACTTCCCTAACCATTTTACACATATCCTTCTGAAATAAAGTGTGCATCACTCATTTTTCTGACATATATCAAATTGATTTCCAAACTTGGAATATGTAGCACACCTATAAGGGTCCTTCTCCTCCCATCTTGGAGTATAATTCAGAATCTTCCTTGTCCAACAATTTTGGTTGTCAAATGTTCCCTTAATAATACATCTACCCCTTCATATCTATCATATTCACATAACCATTCTATGTGAGGTATCAAAGGATGCACTTGATTCGATCAACCAAACATCATGATCTGACTATGTACTAGTCGACCCCAGATACACATCACCTCCTTTAACCGGAGTAGTCTTTCTCTCAGTCGAATACTTCTCATCGGAAATTGGACTGATCTAAATCACTTTCAACGTGAAGTCTCTTTTGTAATTCCCAACTTTACCACATTTTTAGCATCTTCTCATCGAATGAATTGGGTATTTATATCTACCCTTCAACTTAGACTTTCTACCGAATAATTTATCTTTATCTCTATCGAGCGATCAACCTCTCACCATCAAGACCTCTTTGGTTGATCCTTCCATGTTATTCTATCTAATTTCTTTCGATGGTAGAGATGAAACCATGTCTTCAAGTGTTAATGTGGTCGAATTTCTCCCTATAGCCATGACTAAGATATCCAAGGAGTCTGACAAAGAACACAATAATATTATACATTTCTCCTCCTCAGTGATTTTAATATCCATAGACAATAATTGGCTTATTACAACATTGAATGCATTCAGGTACTCTGTTACTAAGCTCCCATCATTCATCCTAAGAAGATACAGTTTCTTTCAAAGGAATAACTTGTTTACCATGGATTTCGACTCGTGCAAGCTTCCTAACTTGTCCCACAGTTTCTTTGCAGAGTCTTCACCTAATACATCCAACAATATTGAATCTACAAGAGAAATTCAAATTGTACTCTTTTCCCTTCTCTCACGTTTCTCCCATTCTTCCCTCGACGTACTCGTCAAAATGGTTCTGTGACTTACAACTACCCAATTTTCTCGATCCACAAGGAGATCTTCCGAAGCTCAAAATTCTAGCCATTGAATTTTTTGATCTCTATCCTTGAACTAGTTGCCATTCTTTCAAGAACAAATTTAAACATATCTGAGTTACAACTCCCACTAGACCTAGGTTTAGCTCAGATCCAAGATCTTCTTAACCTTGCTCTAATACCAAATGTAGAGAAAAGTAGTCCTCACACTAAACCAACTAGGAAAGAGAAGATAATTTTAAGCATAAAATAAATGACAAACACACACAATACACAAAGATTTTACCCTGGAAACCCTTAACCAGAAAACCTATCATTCCATGAGAATCTTGCTCTCTTGTTGTCTTATTCATTCATAGAATAAAGTGTTATATGACTAACCTTGGTCTACACCTAAGACACAATTGTCATCTTACTCTCTTTACTTACACAAGAACGACCCTGTAGCCAATTTGGATTGCATCTACATGACCAACAACATCAACATAAACATCAAATTATTACAATTACAACACACCTTATTTATAGGTTTTACAACATGCAAAACCATAACTCATGGTGCCCAAAACAATAGTTACATATCCATGCAAATGATTGGTTTCAATCCCGTGAATCTTGGGTTTTCGTTATAGTCAAATTTCAATCGGTTACTAGTCGACTATCCAGTCAACCTCTAGTCAGTCTCCAGTCAACTGCCCCTGGACTTCTTGTCAACCTCTTGTTGGTTGACCTTTCGACCTTCCTAGTTGACCACTTCGACTTCGAATTTCCAGTCGAACACTTCAACCTTTGACTTTCTGGTCGAACACTTCGACCTTCAACTTAACCATCAACTCAACTTGACCCATTGGTCGATTCATCCCCCATTCAATCAACCTCGACTAGACAATTGGATGACTGTTCTTTCACTACAAAGAATATAAAAACCCAATAACACCAAGTTAGGCTATGCAATTTTGTGTAATACAATGCTACCTTTGTTCTTTGATAGAAGGATAAATGGCTATAATATAAAACTACAAAGTTGTGCCTACTCTCATAGTTTTCGAGGATTTACCAAAGTAAATTAGTCTTTACTTCATTAAAGTTTAACAAATTGAGGGAAAATCCATATGCCACGAAGGACCATTTTTAGTGGTGGAATCAATCACTTAAAATGGTATATAGAAAAACATGTATCACAAATGCATGTGCCTCAAAACCAATCAAGGGCCTTATGTCCAATGCATTTTAAGCATGGTTTTCAGTGTACAACATAATTTCAATTTATTTTTTACTTTGTTTTCAACATGTCAGAACTCTAACGCCTTTACTCATCGCCAAATATCCAATGGAAAATGTTCACTTGATCATTTCACCACCGACGTACTTTTCCCTCCATAGTGTCGCAACTCTAACAATCAGCTAGTTTTTATGTCGAAGTTGTGCAACCACCTACATAGGTATCACGACAACTGCTTGGTGGATCAAACCTATCCACAAAATTCCACGTGGATTCCTTTTTTGTTGAATGTACGACAACTAGATATGGTCGTCACAATTGCGAAGCTGAGTTTCATCGAACGTTTGGTGGATTAAATCTCTCCAAGACTACCACATGGCAAGTTTGTATGTTGGAAGTACAACAACTGAATACGTTTGTTGAGGGTGCAACAAAACAAATTTGATAAACATTCAGAATTGTGTTCATTGGAAGTATGTTGTTTAGTCATTGAAACATCACCGGGAAAACGTCGGAAATTATCCCAAATGTATTAATGCTATAAAAAATGAGTCGAACCCTTAGCAACAAAGGCATCCCCCTGAAGCCAATAATCTCACTCTAATACCAAATGTAAGTTTTAAACCTTTGAAATTAAATAGTGCATAGAAATTCTTAAACAAAATAGAAAGAACAATGGAAAAAACATAGTACACAAATATTTACCCTGGAAACCCTTAACCGAGAAAACCAACAAACCTTAGAGATGCACCTATGTATTATTCATTGTATTAACTTGACTATACATAATATAATATTTAGGTATTCTGTAGCATCCAAAACCCTTACCTGTTAACTGAAATTAGATTACAACCCTAATCCCTTAACCAAGATTAGATTACAATGGATTGAAAAACCATTGGCTGAAATATGCCAAAAATGGAGATAACCATGCAAAGAATATAACACATTCCCAACATTTTATACTAGCCACTTTATCACGATAGAGCCTCTATGCAAAAGAACCCAAAGCCTCTATGGAAAAGAACACAAGTGTAAATTTTCCAAGATTTCCTTGGAATGTCCTAGCTATATTATCTCTCCAAAGGGTTTTTGTATTCATCATGCAAAGATTTAGTCCATATAAGAATACAATTCCTACAACTATTAAGAAGCTTCATGGATTTTTGGTCTTCACTAACATCTACCATATATTTTCTTGAGTTTCACCACTATTATTACTCACCCACTCATTGATTTAAAAATTGATACATTACATTTGTCAATTAAGGTAAAATAATATTTTGATAGAATAAAGGAATCCCTTGCTTATGCTCCAATGCCTACTACACTTGTTTACACCCATCTCTCAATTATCGAGTGTGATTCTTCTATGGTTGGACTTGGTGCAATAATCTCACAAGATGTTCAATTCGTTGCAATTGAAATTAAGAAGTTGAATATAAAGAATAATTCATGTCCACATATAACAAAGAAATGTTGGCCATACTTCACCTCATGGCCAAGTGACATGAATTACTCCTCGAGAATGGGTTGTTTATTAAAATTTACAACCTCAACTTGAAGAAATTACTAACGTAAGGTACTCTAATAAAGGAGAAATAAAAATGGATCGACCTCCTTCAATCCTATGATTTTGAGATCATCTATAGGAAAGGTAAAAACAATGTTTTTGTATATACTTTATCCCATTGGAATGAACCACACCTTCAAATCCATCTCAATTATATAGCATGTGTGGGTATGTAAACTCCTCATATGGTACATAATGGATTCTACTATAGTTCAACTTCAATAAGACATTTTTGTTGGCAAGATGAAATAACCTTGGACTATTAGGAATGATGTCATTATCTTTAATTACCGAAACTATTGTGCAACATTTTATGTTCCCTGTATAGTCTTATGTTTTCAACTAGGGAAATGGGAATGTCCACATAATATGGATCCATATGAATGAAACCCCCTACATCTGCAACCCACTATCTCGAAAGGAGCATGTCCCAATGTGTAGGACAGTCAATGATAAGTACATCCATAATTAACATTTTCTTTGGACATGCAAGTAAACCAACCTGAAGGTATTTGATGAATCCACAAAAAGACACCTCTCTTGCATCCACTGCTTGTACATTTCAATATGGTTTGGTTATCTATAATCTTAGCTCATGCCATAACTTCAAGATTCATAATATTTTTAGATTCTCCAGAATCTAGCATACAATTTCTTAGTATCAAACCATTAACCATTAATGAACAATGGAAATGAGTAGGATTATTCATAGCCTTACTAACACCAAGGAAGATTTTAGGGCAATCATTTGCATGGTTAATTACATCCTTGGTTCCTAGGAATATATCAATCACTTCTCTATGAATGGGCATGTGAATCAACTCTTTTAAAGAAACACGAATATTAATTTTCGCAAGCTCGCTTTCCAGAGAAAATCTAGATGAATCAAAATGAATTGGAAGAGGTAGTAAAGGAGGATCATTCTTGCTTACCTAAGTTGTAGAAGTCTCACCTCTAGGAAATGATGGAGGAACTTGAGCCTTACCCTTGTGTGCATATTGTTTAGTGATATCTGCTACCCTAACTGCAACAACTTCATTGGCTCTCTGGATGTCCTATGGAGTAACCTGCCATGTCTGAACTAGAACCATGTCAGGATGCAAGGATTTCCATTGGTTTTGATGCATTTGGAAATCACTTTGGGGTTTAATCTTGGTATCATTTGAGGCTTGAAAGATATGGGGTTCATCTATGGGATCAAAATCGGCCACCATGTTCAAAGTGTTCTCATGGTCACTAGATGGACCATCTCCCTTCTCATATAGGGCACAACTTGGGAAAAGATAGTGCATGATGTTTCTCTATGAGGAAGGATACAAGCTCGAAAATACATACTTGGAGAGGCATAGTTAAGGTAGTTTGTTTTGTAGGTTTTTGTTGGGGGATTCTTCTCCTCATTCCTTTTGGCACATTGGTATGGTTTCCTCTGTTGTAAGGGTTTAGGAGGTGAGATAACAAGTTGGTTCGATAACATTTTCTCTACCTTCACTACCCTATTACTTGTTGTTTTTATTCATATGATATATGATCAATATATTATTACAATGATGAGTGTTCTATATATAGAGAACATATGGTGACCATCCATGAAAGGATGCGTCCCTTGAATAATCAATAACTATTTATTATTATCATTTACTTATTATATATAGTATTTAATAATCAATGATTATATTATTAATTATTAATCTAAGAGAATGTCTTCTCGATGTTTTCCAAACATCAACACTCCCGCTCAATGAGGGATACATTCTGCATCATGCCAAGCTTGTCTACGAAGTATGCAAACTTCACCCTAGACTCATGACACTTGTCTGTTAGTCTTGGGAGATGTCTCTCTCCCACCTGAACCGAGGAGAAAATCCTTCTGCGACCCTCCCTCTGAGTCAATTGACTCTCTCTGAGATCATGATCACTCTGGGTCCCCATGTAATAACATATAGCATCTTGAGTCTTTATCATTCCTTGTCAAATCACCATGACTAGGAAAAAAACCACACCGAGATCTTTCACCACAGGTACACACCTGTGAATGAATGTCGGCCTGATGCTAACTGACATGTGGAAATAACTTCAAGCACCTCGAGTCCATATTGTTCCTTGTCATGATCAAGGAAGGACTCCACCTGGGCCCATTTACCACAAGTGCACCTTTATGATAAATGTATCCTATCTCCCTTGGTCTGCATCCCAATATAGGAGAAGCCCCACACGATGCTGAAACATCAACACTCCCTCTTATCTAGGGAGGTATATTTCCACATTAGTACACAACTATTGTCTAGTGGTACACAACCACTGCTAGTAGCACACAACTACTTTCTAGTGACAGACAGTCACTACCAGTGGTACATAACCAATGTAGTAGTACACAATATTGTTCAAAGACACACAATCTTTTCCAATGGTACACAACCATTGTAGTAGAAAAAGGTTTGTCACACATGGCACTCCCATGTGAACTTCTAGAGGCTACTCCCTCTAGAAACACTAGGGTCAACTCCCCATAGTGTGTGACTTCAATGTAAACTCCTTTGACATGTCCTCGTGTTCTCTCCACAAGGGACGTGTCCTCATGTGCTCTCCATAAGGGACATTGGGATATAATCCCAAACCCACTTATCCCTTCTTGGATAAGTGTCCTCATAGATCAACTCAACTCAGTTCATAGAGGAGTATGATTTGAAGAATGTCTGCCACACATGGCACTCCCATGTGGACTTCTAGAGGATACTCCTCTAAAAACACCAGGGTCAACTCCCCATAGTCTGCGACGTCAAGGTCAACTCCCTTGACACGTCCTCATGTGCTCTCCACATGGGACATGTCCTCATGTGCTCTCCACAAGGGATGTTGGGCTATCCCTTCTCAAATAAGTGTCCTCACATATCAACACACTTATCCCTTATCGGATAAGCCCAAACCTACTTATCCCTTCTCGGATAAGTGTCCTCACAGATCAACTCAACTCATGTTCGACAACACATGTATTCCAACAGAGGACAAACACCTTCAGTAACCACTCACATAACCAGATCAAAGATCAACACACCGATGTTCTCACATGGTAAAACCCCTACAGGGAAACATCCACGGCCCCAACCAATGCGGCCACTTGGAGCAGATTATTAATACAAAAGAAAAACATTACAAAGAGATTTTACAATAGAGTTTCTTACAATCGATCATCGACAAATGACCCTCCATGCTCTTTAAATAGAGATCATGGACCAATCGGTTGTTAAGCCACGAATCAATGGTCGTTAAGATCGAGGAGAGTATGAACCGTCAGATCACTCTATGTCGGGAACATATCGTGACCGTCAGATTTCCTAACTACAAATGCATATTAATGCATACTAATGAAACACACTAAGAAACACGCTTTTACCTAATGACATATTAGACCAAGTAGATCTTAACTAACTCCTAAGTGTCTAAATATCCTAACATCCCCCCTTAAGAACAATTTGGGATAGGATTGAAGGATTTACAATGTTGACACATATAGGAGAAGGAAGGAGGTATTAGAGCCTATCCCCACTTAATGACAACTTCCTGAACTCCTAACATAGATGGAAGTTTGGAAAAATTTTCTTCTGTAAGAGACTTTGTGAAAATGTCTGCAACTTGATCTTTTGTAGGGCAAAATAACACTTTAATAACTTGATCATGAATGAGATTTCTAATGAAGCGCATGTGTAGCTCGATGTGTTTTTCGCGTTGATGTTGAACTGGGTCTTTGGCGAGCTTGATGGCACTCTGATTGTTGCACCAAAGGCTGGTCGGATGTCGGTGCTCGAATCCAAACTCTAAAAGGATCTGTTGAAGCCATAAGGCTTCCTGACTTGCATTTACTGCTGCTCGATACTCTTCTTCTGCTGAAGAAAGTGCAATAGCTTTTTGTTTCTTACAAGCCCAAGTGACAGGTCCTGAACCAAGGCTGAAAACATAACCTGTAGTAGAGTTCCGATCATCAGGGTCGCCAGCCCAATCTGAATCAGTGAAACCAACCAATAAAGGAGTCCCCCCTAAACTATAATGTATCTTGAACTGAATTGTACCACGAACATAGAGAAGTATCCTTTTAGCTGCTTTCCAATGGATTTCATGGGGCATTTTCATATACCGGGCAAAAATACCAACAACAAAGGAAAGATCAAGATGGGCATGAGTCAAGTATAATAGGCTACCAACTAACTGATGGTATAGGGTGGCATCAACTTCAGGAGAAGTACAGTTGGCAGTAAGCTTGACTCCAGACTAGAAGGGAGAAGGGGTTGGTTTACAATCGTCCATGTGAAATGATAAATCAACGAAGAAGGTCACAAGCATACTTAGATTGGGAAAGAAAAATTCCTTCATTGGTTTGCAAAACTTGGAGGCCAAGGAAATAGTACAAAAAACCCAAGTCTATCATTTCAAATTTCTTCTTAAGGCTGGTTTTCACATGGTTCAAAAGTTTTGAGTCACTACCAGTAAGGATAAGGTCATCAACATAAATGACAAGGATTATGAGATGGCTTCCTACTTTCTTAGTATAAACATTAGGATCATAATGACATCTAGAGAATCCATGGTCAATAAGAAAGTTGTCCATTTTGGCATACCAAGCGCAGGGAGCTTGCTTAAGACCATAAAGAGATTTCTTAAGGCGAAAAACAAGGCTAGAGTCATTCTGGACATAGCCAGGAGGTTGTTCCATGTAGATTTCTTCTTTCAAATCGCCATGCAAGAAGGCAGATTTAACATCCATCTGATGGACCTCCCATTTATGTGAGGCTACAAGGGCAAGAACAAGATGGATGGAATTCATTTTGGCTACAGGGGCAAAGGTTTCATTATAGTCAATTCCTTCAACTTGGGAGAATCCTTTGGAAACTAATCGAGCCTTGTGTCTTTCAACACTTCCATATGATGCATACTTAGTTCTGTAGACCCATTTACATCTGAGAAGTTTTCTTCCTTTTGGAAGAGGTACAAGATCCCAAGTATCATTTTCCATTAAAGAATGCTACTCTTCATTCATTGTTGTATCCCAATATGGATGACCCGAATCTTTTGCAAATGTCTCTGGATCATGAGTCTCTGAATCTTGATCCAAAAGAGAAGAGGTTCGCTGGAACTGTGAATGTGTTCGACGCTGATATGAAGGATCACCGACAAGATCACCAACTACTTCTCGTGTTGAATGGACCCATCTAGGAAGCAGTGGAACTGATACTTGTTTAGGTTCAAAGGACTCATATGGAGGAAGGTCAGCAGATAGAGGTGGATTTTCATCCTCACTGTCATCATCTGAAGAAGAAACCAGAATAGGAACAAAAGAAGGCACAAACGTCGAAGATGGATCGCAGACCAAAGACGGCACAACCGCCGAATTAGGCTCGCAGGCCAAGAGATTTTCATCAAATTTAACATCTCTTCTAAGAATAATTTCATTACAATGTGGTTGAAGAAGTCTATAACCTTTGACATCTTCAGAAT
>SNQJ01S0075929.1:26569-63467 GCA_010110895.2 Picea sitchensis
ATGAGAATGGTGGTGCATATGTGTATAACCCAACTTCAAGTAAGTTTTAAATCATTTCAGAATTATAAATGTAACAATACATATTTATTCATGCATGTAATCCCAAACCAATGTATATTTCAACCCTTTACTAAATTATGGGCACGAATCACCCTAGTATACAATATTTAGGGTTTACAACACATCCATAGTCATGTAAGTTTAAACTTGTAAATTACCAACACAATGCATGGATTTTTCTTCCTAGGGTGTGCATTTTTCCTTTTGTGCAGGTTTTTGCATTTACAAGACAATTTGTTACCTTTATGCACATTAGAGGGTTTTCGGTTTCAAAATGAAAAACTAAAGGTATGAACAAATGTGAAATAATAAAATACAAAACTCCACAATTTGAATCACTCAATTTGGAGGTCGTATGAGTCCTAGGTGTGCATTTTACAGTAAGACATATTTACCCTCCATTTTACAAAAAGTCTTGAATCTTGGTTCAAGGAAGAAGTCATTTTTCATTTGAAAATGCACCCTGGATGATATAGATAGATTACGAATGTTATTAAATTCACCCTAAAAGTTAGATCACTAAATTTAGAGCTATATAGAAGCATGGGCGTGCATTTCCATTAGGTCACTTTCTATTGTTTTGGTCTCTCAATTTACAAGGAAAAATGTGTCTCTTTTACACAACAACCACTTTTATGTTTGAAAATGAGAATATAAATATGTATACATGCATAAATTTATCTAATACACCCTCAACAACTTGAATCACTCAAATTGGAGGTGTTTTGAAATATGGGTGTGCATTTTTGTGAAGCCTAACATGCATTTTACACAAGGGAAGAAATTACAATTTAAAAGTAAAACATGTATTCTTAAGTGTGAGTGTGCATTTTTATATGTGGAGGCTCTAACAAGCTTGAATAGGGTTTTATGCAACAATAAATAAACCCAAATTCTATTATTTTATGCAACAATAGAAACCCTAATCCTATCGTCTCTAATTGCACAAACAAAGGTATAGACAAATGTACAACATTTTTACAACATTGTAATTTGTAATTTTTCCTATAATATTGACCTCTTCATTCTATAAGACATTTTTTGGTCTTTTGCATTTCAAATTGTTTCATTTCTCTAAATGCACAAACGAAGGTATATGCAGATGTAAAAATATGAATTACACACTCTCCAACTTGAATGAATCACTATTTCCATTTTCCTTATAGAACATGGTATAGGAATGTTTTGAAACAAAATTGTATTGAAATGGATTGATATTGTGATGTACCAGATGTATTATAATAAGAAAAAACAGAAATATTGCAGAAAATACCAATGGAACAACAAAATATAGAGAATCACAACACAAACAATTATACCTTTATTGATAGAAAACCAAGTTCACTTGTCTCTTCAAGGGGGCAACCTCCAACAAACCAAAGCTCTATTATAATAATTCTCAAGACAAAGATTTCACATGCCTTCTACTCCTATTTATACTAATTATATCTTCTAAATAACACTCTAGATGAATATATTTCTCGAAGCGGAAGCTTCTAGTAAGTCTTCTTACATTATACTTGTTCATATTACTATATAGGCCTTATTTACTAATGTCGGCCTTTATTACATGGAAAATATATTATTCTACCTACGTGAGGGGTTAGGTCCCTAACATGCCCTCCCCCTTGAGAAACAACTTTGTCCTTAAGACTTGAGATGAGTAAATTGGTGTAGAATGGTAGTCGGCTCTCAGGTGGCATCTTTTGGTGGTGTACCATGTATCCTTCCACTAAACTAAAATGTCATGTATGGTGCGCTGACAGAGACAACACTCACACTGTTCCAAGACTACTTATGGCTACAACCAAATGGAACCTTCTTCATCCAACTTAGGGATATTGGTTTAAGTTAGGAACTTAGTTCCAATCACTTTCTTTAAGCATGAGACATGGAAAACATGATGGATCTTAGAGTGATTGGGAAGAGATAACTTGTAAGCCATGAGCCCCACTCACTTGAGAATTGTATAAGGACCATAAAATTTGGGGGCGAGCTTTGGTAGTGTTCATATTTGAGTGAATTCTGCTTATAAGGTTGCATACAAAGAAACACTTGGTCCCCTTTAGCAAATTGATGCTCAGAACAACCCTAATTTGCTTGTTGCTTCATGCAATTATGAGCCAGGACAAAATTTTCTTTGAGGGTATAGAGAATGTCCACATGTACTGTAATATCATTGTCAATATTATGAACCTTGGATACCCTTGGCATGTATGACAGAACTGACGGTTGATTTTTCCACTAGACTGCTTCAAAGGGAGTCATGTGAGTGGCAGTATGGTCAGATGTGTTGTACCATCATTGAGCTAGGGGTAACCATTAAGCCCATTAATTTTGTCTTTTGGATGTAAAACACCACAAATATGTTTCCAAACAATTGTTGATAGCTTCAAAGTGTCCATCATTTTGGGGATGATAGGTAGTGTTGAGGTGTAATTGGGTTCCCCAGAGCCTGAACAATTCTTGCCAAAAAATGTTGGTGAAAGTTGGATCTCAATTGGAGAAAATAGAATGAGGCATGCCATGATGGAGTTTGAATATATCATCCATAAAAAATTGAGCCACTATGGATGTGGTGAATGGGTGTTGAAGAGCACGGAAAAGAGCATATTTGGAAAGACGATCAACTACGACCATGATCACTAACTTATTTCCCAATTTATGTAATCCAATTATGAAATCCATAGAAATGTCCATCCAAATAATAGGTTGAATCGAGATAGGTTGGAGTGTTCCTAGATCTTTGTCGGTTTCACCCTTATGGCGTTGACATGTATCACATTCAACCACAAAGGTGTGGATGTCTCGTTTCATACCTTCCTAGAAAAAAGAATGTTTGAACCGTTAATAGGTTTCGGTAAGGTCTGAATTCCTAGTCGTGGGTGAAGCATGAAACTCAAAGAGAACCGTAGATTTAAGGTTTGATTGTTGCTTAAATACATGAGATATTTATAGTGAATCTCTTCATTGTTCCAAGAGTACCCTAGAGAGGCTTTCAAATCATGTTGCAATTTTTGGATCAGGATATAGAGTTTGGAGTCTTGCAACCATTCCTGGCGAACGATCTGAAACCAATCTGCTGCAATGAATGAGAGGGAACAAAGGGACCCTTCTTCTTCATATTTATGTGAAAGATCATTTGCAACCACATTGTCTTTTCCCTTCTTGTATATGATCTCATAATCATATCCAAATAGCTTCGTCACCCATTTTTGTTGCTTCGAGGATGAAATTAATTGTTCTAGAAAATACTTGAGGCTACGATAATTAGTTTTAATTTGGAATCGTCCCCAATAGATAAGGATGACAGAGACCCATTTCATGCAGTGTAGCCAACATTTCCTTCTCATAGGTTGATTAGCCCAAATTTCATTTCGAAAGTTGTTTGCTGGTGAAAGCCAAAAGTCAGTCATCTTGCATGAGGATTGCCCCAATTCCTTTCCCTAAGGCATCGTATTCTAGGAAAAAATTATTGGGGAAGTATGGGAGTGCCAAGACAGGAGTTGTGCACATAGTATTTCAAGGCTTGGAAGGAGTGATCAGTTGCGGGAGTCCAATTGAAAGCATTCTTTTTAAGGATATTTGTGGGAGGAGCTACAATTTTTCCATAATTCTAAACAAACTTGTGATAATAGCCCGTTAAACCCAAGAAGCCACACAAGCTTTTAAGAGTTTTAGGGTGAGGCCAATCCTTCATAGATTTAATTTTTTAGGGTCCACCCATACACCATCATTGCTGATAATATGACCCAGGTATTCAACTTCACAGGCTCCAAAAGCACATTTAGACTATTTGAGAAAACTTTGGTGCTTAGATAGTAGATGGAGAACTTGATCCACATGGACGAGATGGGATTGCCAAGTTTGACTATAGATGATAATATCGTCAAAGAAAACTAATACAAATTGATGGAGGAAAGGACAGAAGACATGATTCATGAGACTTTGAAAAGTGGAGGGATCATTACACAGGCCAAAGGGCATGACCAAGAACTCATAGTGACCCTCATGAGTTCTAAAGGTGGTTTTGGGAATGTCTTCCTCTTTCATACGTATCTGGTGGTATTCAGAATAGAGATCAAGTTTGGTAAAGTAGTGAGCACCACTCAATTCATCCATTCAATGGGAGTTGATGATTTCAGGTGAACTTGTTGTGATGCCTTGGAACTTATACTATTGTTCATCATATTGGAATTGCATGGTTAGCTCCTTCAAATACATGAGGATGAGGTTGAGAGTGCGTAACCATTCATCACCGAGCACAATGTCACACCCACCCATGTCAATAGAAAACATATGATATTTCAAGTGGTACTGACCAATTTGTAGGTGCACATTTTCACAATGCCCACCACATTTCATGGAACTTCCATTGACAATCATGATTTGAAAGTTGTTGACTACACAGATATAGCAATTGATTTCTTGGGCAATGCGGC
Source organism: Picea sitchensis (assembly GCA_010110895.2). Classification (NCBI taxonomy): domain Eukaryota; kingdom Viridiplantae; phylum Streptophyta; class Pinopsida; order Pinales; family Pinaceae; genus Picea; species Picea sitchensis. The sequence goes on from SNQJ01S0075929.1 coordinate 31,072, forward strand.
GATGAATAAAATTATGGGTGTTTCCACTCTCAACTAGGATGATGAATTTCTTATGCTTAATTTAGCCAATTAACTTGAGGGTTTGGGGCACATAGAATTCAGTGAGGTCATGCAGCGAAATCAGCGGTTCAACTTTTGGTGGACCCAAGGGTGGAGTAAGATCATTTGTTGGATGTAGCTCTGTAGACTCAAAAAAATAAATCACCTACTAATTTAGCCTGCAAATTATTGCAAGGCATGTCTATACATTTATTATGAAATAATAATAGGTGGGGTCCCCTAGAAGAAAACATATAAGTGATTATTTTTAAGCATAACATTTCCCGTGGCATGTTACATTCAATCATATCAGTTGCGATATTATTTCAGTTTTCATGCCTCAGAATACTGGTATGTGAATCCAAAATTCTTATGATGTTTTGGTGATGCAAATGCTTGCTTGCATCTGAATGTGCTATATGACAGTTTTGAAAAACACAAGGTGGAGGTAACTCTCTTTACTTCTCATTTGTATGGTGACATTAATATGAGTATTATGAAATGAAATTGCAAAAGGTTTTGTGCCTATTGGAAAAAAAAATCAAAGTTAATATCTATGTTATGGCATTTAAACTATATTGAGAAATATAAACTTTTAAGAAGTTTGTTTGGTTTACTTGTTTATAGCAATGAATAACACAAACTATACATGTTAATGCAAAGTCTAGTTCTTCAAATAATATGCACATATAAGGTTGGAAAATGGTATAAACCTTGAGTTTAACATAGCACATGATATAGTTTTTCAAGGTGTATGATCCGGTTGACATGTTATATATGGTGATGTTATAAGGTACAATTCTTGGCCTATTCACATGGATATAAGAAATGACATGATTGCCATAAAGTACAACATTGTGCATGGTATAATGTTCGAGGGTTATGTGAATTAAGTGGTATGAAGTGTTGAGTTAGCAAGCATATTTTATTTGGTTTGAATGAAAACGTGATCGGATGGCCATGCATTGAATAGCAAGGGCGTAGGCATTTACTCCCATAGTAAGGTGTTTTACCATCTCATTTTTCTTTAGGTTTTGGTCATTTCATTCAATTGGGTCTGTGGAGAGATCTTGAGCTCGAACTTGAAACCCTGCGCTCAATAGTTGCAGCAACCGTCTCCACCCAACACTGGTATAAAAAATATCTAAGGCCGGGTATGTACATGCCATTCTATTGAACATCTCTTGCATGTATTTTGCAAAGCAATGAGTTAATAATTTCTCTGTATTTTTACTGGTATTGAGTGTGTGGCTCCTCCTCCCCGCTTTTCGCTCTTGAATTGAAGTATTTTGAATTATGTTTGAAGGTTCCTATTTGCAAAGGAAAAGAAACATTTTGTTCCAATTCTTGATTGAATGCATTCTTCAATCTGTTCATATTTTCATTTTTCATTTCCTAAATATTAAAGAGAATGGATGGTTGGTTGAACTCACAGCCTTTATAGTTGTTATGGGACAAACTTCGACCTGAGTTTGTGGTTAATAACAATTAGTTAATTGTTTATGCAACCAAACTTCGAATTGTTATTTGTTTTGTTGGTTTTCATAATGGGTTTAATCCATATGGCCATAATGGATACACGCCAAGTATTTTGGGGGTTATGGTTAAATCCATGACTGCACAATGATTGTTTATGGTTAGACTTGGTTTGAATTTGAAAAAGCTTATAGCTTGTTACTTTTGGAAAATTACACAACCAACTTTGAATGGTTTTATGTTAATTCTAAGTCGGGTTTTGAACCCGAACCCATATAATGAACAGTCAATTTCAGATTGGGGTTAAAATTTTGATTCAAGTTGTTCGTTGTAGCAAACATTTATAACTAGCAAGGGTATTATTTGAATCCATTTTTTTGTCGAGTTCAATTCAGGTTCGAAACTGGGCTTGTGAGTGTTTGCACATATTCAAATTTGGTATTGTGTTTGAACTCTAGTCATATAAACAATTCTATTGCATGCAATGCAAAAATAACCATATATGCTACGATTATATCCATGCTCATGGTAATGGTATAATTTTGGCTTGTTTTGTTTTGGGTTTGTGAAAAAATTATGGTCAACCCATGCTGGGCACTTCTTCAGTTCTTTGATATGGCTACACGCCCATCATTTCACTTGTTGATTATAAAATTTGGTTCACTCAATTGTTCTTTGTCTATTTGATTTAAATCCATGATGGTATGGCATCAATGAATTGTTGGTTCAGTTTATATCTTCATGCAAGTTTGTAATCGTGATTTGGTTTGAAATCTTGGTAACTCATCAAAATAAGTATTTGGTTGGAAATAAAGTCATTTCGTTATGTTCAATATTTAATTACTGAAGCCATTCTATTTCAATTATATTTCTAAATATGATACCAGTTTTGCAAATAATCATGAATGGTCATAATGTAAAGAGTTGGGTTTGCATTTAAAAGTATTGGTTGATATCATTACTAGTTTGGCATCCAAGTGGTTTGATACAAGTTTGAGTTGTCGAATATAAAGATACCTTGCATGTGTGGCAGATGATTAAAATATGGATGGAGAGTTTATTTTTTATATGAACAAGGCATTATCCCCACATCATATATCACTTTTCATAAATTATTCCCAAATTTCCCAAAACATTTTTCATTTAAATTTCATAGAATTACTTCCCTTGTTTATGTAAATATAAACCTTTCGAGAAGAGATATACGAGCATATTGGTTTATATGGCATTGATATTGGTTCTGGTCAAAAGAAAATATATGAGCAATTTGTTTTGATTTGGAAGCATCGTATGAAAAAGATAGTTTGGGCATATTTGAATGTTGTGTAAAACAGATTATTCTGAAGTGAACAATATACATGTCGTTTTATTTACAATGAAGAATGATGCAAGATATGAACATAATTAGTTAATTATTTATGGATTATGAAGATGAAATTCTTCATGAATTCTTGTCATCATATAACATTTTTCACAAATTTTAAATCCCTTATCATTATTCCCCTACATTATTATTTCATTTTCATTCATTGCCCATGTTCAAAGAAATTAATGATTTTTTATATGAAGAATTTTGGTAAAATGTACAATCCAAATGATTGAAACAACTAGTAAAGAGTGGATTATCTATCAGATTATGGTTTTGTTTCCATGTTTTCCCTCATTCCCTTTCATTATCCCTTGGCATGCTTGATTGCTTGATCTTTTTAGAGTTATCGCTAAATCATTTGAAAGAAAAATAGTATTATATGTTTGATATATTGTGTCTTGTATATTTACTAATTAGATTATTGATGCATATAGATGAGCTTTTTCAATTGAAGTAGTAACTGTAGTGGAAACATAGGAAATAAGGGTCAGAGAAAAAGAGTGCCTAATTTTTTTGAGTAGCGAGGAAGAAATAAAAGAATGAGATTCTCAATTCACTTTGATGCTAACTCTGAAGAGTTCAATAAACTGGTGCAAACCGGCTACTTCAACCTTGGTGTACATCCCGCATTGCCTCCACCTCAAGCTCCTCTTGTTCCACCTCTGCAACCTCACCCGAGCATTGTTGATTTTCCTGAGCCTCTTATGCAACTAGCCAATGATGGTTAAGATAAAATTCCTGCAAACCCTCTTTATGTCATAGTCCATTGGCCTGATGTTCCATTTCCACCACCTCCTCCTATGCACTCCATGCCTCATGTTTCTTATGTTGCTTCTATGGCTCATTTTGTCCAAGTTCCCAGAAATTACAAAGCACTGCCACTTGAACCTCAACTAGATAAAGGTAAACAACTTGCAAATTCCCCAAGCTTTGACTCATCTGATGCCTCATCGATACAGTAAAAAAAACCCCATTCTAGGATGAAAGGAATGAAAGAAAAATTACTTTCAATGACATGCACCTTGAAATATCAAAAGTGAAAGAAAATGTTTTTGTTGATCCAGACTTACTTAAGCACAAGGTTACTTTGTCAAAGGGAAGTAGACAAAGGAGGCTACTTCAAACAATCAAATACTATTTATGATTTATTTAAGTTATTATGATGGCATTTTCACTTAGACACTTGATGCATGTTTTTGGGACAACATAAACATGATGTTATTTTGAAAAAAAATTAATATCATGCCATTATGGTATTTTGGGAGGTACAAGTGTTTGATGATGTGGCATGTTCATATTGATTGTTTTTTTATACATTTACTGACACTAATACATGCATGCATGATATTTGATTAAATTTTGGAATTACAAGAGAAATGTTGAAAATAAAAGACTAAAATACTGGGGGGGCATATATTAATTATTATTTATTATTTACCCTTATTATAAAATAAAGTTTTCCTCTCCTAACTAAATTTATGTAATTTCATAACAAAAGGTAGTTGAACCACTTAAACTACTTTTTGAAGACATAAAATGAGGAGAGCAAGGACAAACAATATATGAGAAAAGAGAGAGATATACTTTTGATAAGATTTTATCTTGCCTCAAGTGAGAATATATGTTCATTCATTCATTTTTGAGTTTCTTCAGAGCTAAGTTATCTTGTTGATAGCATGGTTATTCTAAAAGTGGCAAAGAAAGGACTGGGAAGCATTGATTATTGTCATGCTCCAAACGTCATTCATTCATCTTGAAGTCTGTTTAATATTAATTAGAAGTTCGAAATTTAGTTTATGTGTTGATTAATGCTAGTTTTGCAGAGTCAAGGCTATGATGCACTTGTAGCTTGCATTGATCCAGTTCAATTTTCAGTCTTAGTCTTCATCTTTTGAAACACCAATTGTCTATGTATGAGTTAAATTACATATTAGACTTATAAGTCTAATTCTGATCCAAACCCTCGTAGGGGTTTGCAAAAAGAAACTTGGTTTTAACTCAGAATGATATCAATAAAATCATTTGTTGATTTCTTCTCATTTATGAGACTTGTTGTGCGTTGAATTTTCAGATTTATGTTATCTTTCATTTACTTATTCAACTATTTTATAAATTTCATTTTGTAAGCAAATTTTTACTTTGAATTTGTATTTTACATTAAAGCATACATATTTTATAATAGCATGAGATCCAAGAACTTATTTCTTGATGTCTAATTGAGATTTTTTATAGGTTATAATCACAGGGTGATAATTCCACCTATCTCACCTAGGATAGTGAGATTTGGAAATGATTGAGTGAGGATGTTTTCATTCATCCCATCAACAAGCTCTTCCACTGGGGAAACACCGGCCTCCTCGTTAGCAACATCCTCAGAAATGGCCATAAACAACTTATGTTCCTTACACTTGTGCCCCATAAAATATTTGTCGACGCAATTATAGCAAAGACCCTTGAGTTGGAATTCAGGCATTTCTGCCCTAGTTAACTTTTGGATCTTGAGAGGAGTGGCAGGAAGGGTGGGATTAGTGGGTCGCATGTGAGGAATAAAGGAAGGTTTGTGGTTTTGGGAAGAGAAAATATGTTGTGATTCCTTGGCTCTTTTCGTAGCTTCCAACCAATTTTGAGGGTGATCCATTAGGACCTAGGAACATATTTCATCCTTGAGGCCATTAATGAAGCATTCCCTAAAGAAGGCATCTGACATGACCTTTATTCTAAAATCTAAGTACTCAAAGGTGGATATAAATTATTTCATTGTGCCAAACTATTTCAACTTGGTCAAATGACCTAAATGGTGGGTGTCGATGTCAAAGCGTTCTTAAATCTCTACAACAAACTGTGTTTAAGAAACATACCCTTGTTTTACGACATTTCCACCATTGCCAACGTTCAGGATCCAAATAGAGGACACCATAACAAATTTTGGCAAACTCATCTGTAACATATCACTCTTGCGTGCACTGAGCAAACCTATTCTTGAGGACACTTGCTGGAAAGTGAGCCGGATTATTATACCATTGACCGTTGATTGCTATCATGAGGCATTATGGATGTGATTATATTTTATTTGACTGTATTGACTTAGATAGATGTTATTGACTCGGTTCTCCTAAGTGTGCAAGATTTGGACCTCGAGGGTGTTGGGGCATCAATGAAACCCTTGGACTCCAGATTGAGTCAGAAAGTGAACTATTGGGGTTTGATTGTTTTATATGTGATACTAGTGCATCTGATTAGATGATATGATTATGGATATATTTCTGACATGATTCATTGATGATGCAGGTTGACGATAGCTTGCCAACCAGACTCACATTTGGAGTAGAGGGGTCACGCAGGACTACCAGAGATGTTGAGGGAGAGGTGTCGATAGCAGCCCTGCCACAGCCTGCTAGCACTCCCGCCATGGCTCAAAATGTAGGTTAACGATTACCTAGTTCGAGAGGACCCACGATGTTGTGAGGGCAGACTGTGACAGTCGCTCACGATGATTCTAAGGGGTGCTCAATAAGGCAGGGGCCTTATTCCTTAAAGGCCCTTAGTCTCCCACAAGTTCACCTGGCGAAGTATTGACTCCAGGGGTTTTTGATGTCTACCAAATCAGTCAAGAGGTGAGTGGCACCCTTGGAGCACGTGGTGCGTCCTGAAGGGAACGTCACGCAAGGGAAACAGATTGAGGCGAGTGGCACCCTTGGGGCACCTAGTGCATCTTGAAGGGCACATCGCGTTGTTAATGATGAATTAATGAACCTAGATGGCCTTAGGACAAATAACGTGATAAGAAATTTTAAAACAATTTCCCTAATAAAATGTTGCCCGGCACGAAAATTAAAGTCTAGGTCTAAATTACATTGGTGGTAAAATTTTGTCTATTTATTTAAAAATGAAAGAAAAAAAAAAAAAAAATATATATATATATATATATATATATATATAAAATAAATAATGATGATAGCTTCATTAATCTTGGAAACCCAAGAAGGGAATAAGCAATTTAATTGTTTTATAAAATCTTTGGGATAAAATTTTAAAAGGGAAATAATTGTTTTACTACAATATGCTAATTAAATATTTATTCATTAAAGAAAAGGGAAAAGGGTAAGTTTATGCACATGCCTTTTAGAGGTTTAAATAAAAAGGGAAGGAGGAAATCTAAAATAATTGGGAAACTAGGAAAAAGATGGAAAAATAAAAAGAAAACCAAGGGGCTTGAAAGTCAAACTTAGTAAGGTATCTGGCATTTAAGAACAACTTAGTAAGGTATCTAGCATTTAAGAACTTTCTAAATTAACTCAACTAGTAAATTGGTAAGGGGGAAAGTCATTAAAACTTGTAAGGGAATATGAGGACACCTAGGAGCGATTCTAGGAGTGCCTTTAGGTGAGTGAGAGAAATGGGGGTAATTAATTAATTAATTAAATTGTTTTATGGAGGAATAAAGGGGATGGGTGACACTTGTATGGGGAGGATTTTTATGGATTAAATTATTAAACTTTAATTTAAATGGGATTTTGGGAAAGTATGGGACTTCGAAACTCTATATAATGGAGGGAGGAGAAGGATGATGGAGGTTTTTTGTTTTGCGTAACGTTACACTGCAGAAATCTATACTTGACTGACTTAGCTTGTGGGAGTTGGGATACCCAATTCAGTGAGGAGCGGTAGCTCGACCTTGCGAGGCGAGTTGGGAGCTAGTTGATTCTCTAGTTAGTGTGTGTGGCCCCTTTGCGGCCCGGGGGGCTAAGGGGGAAGAAGAGTACCCCTAGCATTGGTTGGGAGGTACCGGTGAAGTATCATCAGTTGGGAAGTAGGAGTTGCACAGAGCGCATGGGACATCAACTTAGAGCGGGTGATTGGGAAACGATACGCTTCCTTATTTTTGCATGGTAGATTGTTAGTATGAATTACACTTTAAGTTTTGTATGTTTAATTGTGTAAAGAAAACGATTGTCTTAACATTCTAGTTAATTACTAAAATTTCTCATAGCCTTAGCTTGATGTTGATTGAATTCCCATGGCCTTTGATCCATGCATGTCTTGATCGTTCTGAGGTTTATTGATTTCGTTGACTGTGGTGTATTTTTGCCTTCGTCCCTAGATCATCAGTCCAAGCCTAAGCAGTCGGCCAGGATCCTGATCTACGATCGTCGCTTCGGCGTTAATAGACCTATGGATCTCAACGCCCTACTTTTTTGTGCATGGATGATGAGCGAAGGATGTCCTGTCAACCGTTTACCTCTGTTGTTTGTCCATGGCTGATTGTTTTTCTTCCGCCCTGATGCGTTTAATTAACCCTGCAAAATTTGATTGATGGAGAAGTTTTCTTTAAACTCGGCATTTTTATATCTCGTTGTTATCTCAATTTATACCTCGTTTTACTTCTTGCTAGACATTCTTGCGTTGGTTTTTATATCTCGTTTGTTTCTTGGTGATTGCCCCTCCTTCGATTGCACTTCGTTGACTTGGGGGTGAATATGCATAGCAAACCCTTTTTCTTTAATTTATGGTCAGTTGTTTGGATTGCTCGGTGCTTGACAAAGCTACACACCTTTCGTTCTAGATAGCCAGGGTGTATTGGTTAAGAAGAATTTTACTTCTGGGTGTTTAATTGAATGGTTAATCTCAGCGCATTAAATTGTTTGGATGTTTTAACCTCAGTAAAATTTTGATTGTTTAAACTCGGCGATTTGATTCTTGAATGTTAATCTCTCTGTGAATATGACCAGTAGACCGGCTTTTTTAATCCCTGAGTTACAGCGTCTTATTACTGAACCCACCAACGTTTCTATCTCAAAATTTACAACGCTTTCCCCAGCAAATTACCACAAAATTATTTTGGTACAGCTATTTGCCATTAAATTTGTGAGTGTGTTGTTGCTGAGTGGGCACGATTTTCCATTAATATGTAGCCTTCGTTTGGCTGAAGTGTGGTACAGCATTTTGCCACTAAATTTGATTGTGTTTTTTGTTGATTGAGCACGATTTTCCATCAAAGGTATACTATGTTTTTTGGTGTGTTGGTACAGAGAATTGATTATTATTTAATGACAAAAAAAAAAAGTGGTTTCTTTATGGTGCGTTTTGCACAGCGTTTTACCTTTAAATGATGACGGAAATATAGTTTCCCACTAGTGCATTCTGGCACAACGATTTTCCTTCTTAAATGATGACTGTGTTGTTGCCTTAAATGACCATGATTTTTCCCTTTGAAACCGTGACGGAGTTTGTTGTACATGACCACAATTTTGCCTTTAACTGATGACAGTGTTTTGTTGTTGAATGGCCACTGTTTGCCTTAATTGTTGCCTGTGATTTTTTCCAACTTAACTGTCGTCTTATACCTTTGTTGCTTGGCTTCCTGATTGCCTTGTTTATCTTGAGGTTTCCCTTCCCTGAGCTCTTTTCTTCCACGAGAATGAGCCTACGTTCGTAGTTAATGCAAAATTTGGGTGTGCCCACTTATCTCAACATACCATAATGTTGTTCGACCAGATCAATGTGTATCCTTAATCATATGGTGTGTTGGCAGTTGATGCGTGCTTGTTGGGGGTGACACCTGCGTTTTCTTGGGGTGCACTTTACTTCTTGGCAGTTCTGAAATTTATCCGACTGTGTGCTTTTAATATCAATTTTATTTTAATAACTGACAGATGTAAGGGAAGGCGTTTTCACCCAGTGCCCTGTTAATTTTGACAGCAATTTTTGTACTCAACATTCTTGCCTACGTTTTTGACATCCACAGCATTTAGTGTGACAACATTTTAATTACTTATGACTAAGATTGTTGTCTGACAGCGTTTTTGTGTAATAATGGTGTAACGTTTTCCAACCTTGTGATATAGATTCGGCGATGTAATATTTAGCCTTTGACGAATGTCGGTGATAAGTCCACTGCCATATGCTTCTGGCGTATCTTGAATTTCCCTTGGGTGACAGTATAGAAATAAAAATATATTTTATTTAAAAATAATTTGAGTCAAATTTTTTTTACTTGGAAAAGGTCGTCAATAGTTTATTAACTACAAGTAGTTAATTAGAACAACCTTTAATATCCTTAGACAACTTTTAAATGAATAGACAACCTTAGATGAACTTAAACTAGACTTGTCATTTTGGATTGCAATTGTTGTCATAGTTTTGGTGTTGATTGATTTGACTCGCTAATATGTTTGTATTTTAACGTTTAATTGGAGGGTGCATCAATGGCTATTGTAATTTTGACGTGCTCTTTTAGAATGGTAACCAAGGTTAAATTAGATTGTAATCATTGACTAGTTTAAACTGGAAGAATGGTTGGGTCGTTGACGATGTCGGGTATTGGCTGGTGTCATCTCTTTTTGTTGTCCTCTGGCGTTGCGTCGACCAATTGTTGGGGTATGGGTGTGGTCTTCCTATCAATATTCAGCTTCTACGCGTCGGATTATCTAGAGTCCTCGGTTTGGATAGATTAAGTTGCGCCAAGGTTATTGACGCATATATCACCTGGGAACGACATGATTCCTGATGAGGGGATCATGGCATGCCCTATGGGATAGCGGTGAATGAAAACTTGGCCAGAGTCGGTGCATTCTGTGTAAGTGTTGTCGAGCGTTGCAAGTTGCTTTTGGCGCATGGGTTGAACGCCTTCAAGCATTTGGTTCGGGCGCCTTGAGGTTCTAGTCCTTGTTCATCTAGTCGTTGTGTCAGGATGGGGATGTTTTCCCTTATCTTGTAGGCGTGGTCGTGTTTGTGTCGGGCGGGTAGTTGTTTCGCTTTGTTCTTAACGCATGTTTTGCCCCGTTTCTCCGGTGCTAGTGCGTTGAGTCATAGTTGTCTGTTGCCTGATCGGGGCACGGGTGTTCTTCGTCTAGGTGTGGTTAACTGTGTCATAAATTCCCTCCTGCCTAAAAACAAAACAAAAAAATGCACCTTCGCCTTCGCTCGTAGTTGTAACGATGGGCTCGTTACATATGGTATCAGAGAGGGTTCAACCCTGCGATTGTGGATCGTCGGGATTTTCCACTACAGTAAACTCGTGAGTATTAACCGTTGTGTTAATTAAAAACTTAACGTGTCCTTGTGGTGATCGCATTTAGAGGATGCCACAGAGGTTCACAGTGTGGTTTCGTGGAAGAAGGTGTAACGCCTCCAGAAGTTCTCGCGCCCTCGGAGTCTAAACTCCAAGGGAAGGAACAAGTCCTTGGGATGGACCCGATGGTGGTATTGGATTATGATGGTCTGACAAGGTCCTTCTATAGTTTTTCAGAGGCCTTAATTCACCATCGGTACTAAGATGAGGCCAGGGCACCTGTACCCCCGAGGGTCCACAGAGCACCCTAGATAGCACCGTTAGCATCCACCAAGAACTCGAGAGAGTTGAGTTTTCGAGTCCACGAGTGTCGTGGATGGTTGTGCCATCAAGGCACGGTAGTAGAGCAAGGCATTGTGCTTCACACTTCGCGATTACGACCTCCAGCATGAGGTTCCGCATGGTGGTATTTCAATTGAAGGGGAACGCTCTTCTATGGCGGAAGATGCTTCTGCCACTTTGAACATGGTCGTCGACGACGTGTCATGGGAACTGTTCAAGGAACGGTTCCAGGAGAAGTATATTTCTAAGGAATTTTTTGAAGCGTCAACTCAATGAGTTTGACACCTTGCAACAAGGCAGCTGCCCAGTGCCCGTGTACGAGGCCCATTTTGGAGTTTCTTCGGTGTGATCTACACCAAATTACCCAGAAATTTAAGGTCAACAAGTTCGAGTTTGGCCTTATTGTTAGAATTCAGTTTCTACTTCAAGTACCAGGAATACTGGACTGAAGAAAGTGTGTTGGATTGTGGGGAGCCACATTACCAGCATTACTGCCCAGAGGAAGGGGCCGGAGCATCTGGATCCGTCGGACCCACTACCGTGGGAGATTCGGGCAAGGCCCATCAGATTCATGCAACGATGAATAATCGCCAGGCAGAGCACCAGTCGACTGTGCTCGAGATGTCATGTACTGTCGCTGACCAAACCCTTAGTATTTTGATAGATCCCGGTGCTACCAAGAGTTTCATTTCTGGTGCAGTGCTAAAAGGATTAAGGTAAAGGCAATCAAACAAGTTGAGTTTATCTTTGTAGAGATGGCTTCGGGAGCCAAACAAAAGGTTGGAGGAAGGGTTATGGGTTGTACCCTTAACCTGGGAGAGTTTGTCACCAGGGCCAACCTGTACATCACGATCTTAGGTCTTATGACATCGTGATCAGTATGGACTGGTTGGAATCGCATGAGGCGATACTCAACTATAAGATGAAACGATTGAGCTTGGTCAATGATGAGGGAAAGAGATGCATGATTGTAGGATAGAACCAGGGAGTTTCCCTAAGGTTCATCTCTTCCTTGTAGCTACGAAAGAGCATGCGCAAGGAATGTAAGCTTTATGTGATCCTTGCGTTAAACGAGAAGGGAGTAGTGTAAGGTCTAGAACAACTTTCGGTGGTGAGAGAGTTTGCAGACGTCTTTCCGGAGGAGTTACTTGGGATGTCGTCGGAGAGGGAATTGGAGTTTACTATAGACCTAAAATCAGGGACTGAACCGATAGCTAGAACGCCTTATCGGATGTCGACCCCATAATTATAGGAGTTGAGAATGCAACTGAAATAATTGTTGGACCTGGGACTGATACATCCAAGTGTGTCACTATGGGGTGCGCCTGTTATTTTCATACGAAAGAAGGATGGGTCATGGAGGCTTTGCATTGACTACCATCAATTGAATAAGGCAACTATCAAGAATCAGTATTTGTTGCCGAGGATTGATGATTTGTTCGATCAAATGAAGGGGTCGATAGTGTTCTCAAAAATAGATTTACGATCATGGTATCACCAGTTACGGATCAAGGAGGATGATGTCCCTAAGACCGCCTTAAGACAAGGTTTGGACATTATGAGTTTATTGTTTCACCGTTTGGACTGACAAACTCCCCAGGGGTATTTTTGAGTTTGATGAACGAGGTGTTCCACGAGTACTTGGACAAGTTCATCCAAGTATTCATTGACGATATTTTGATTTACTCTCGGACAACGGAGGAGCATGACGAGCACTTGCGCTTGGTAGTATAGTGTCTGAGAGAGCACAAATTGTATGGGAATTTGTCCAAATGCTCATTTTATCAATCAAGGATTCACTACTTAGGGCATGTCATCTCCGGCGAAGGTATCGTCGTGGATCCAGCAAAGGTTGAGGCTATTATGGAATGGCCTGCACCGACGAATGTCCCGGAAGTACGTAGCTTCATGGGTTTAGCAGGATATTATCGATGGTTCGTCGAGGGATTTTCAAAGATAGCAAATCTGATCACAAAATTGCAGAAGAATAACAAGAAGTTTGTTTGGACCGAGAAATGCACGAAATCATTTCAGAGGCTCAAGGAGCTGTTGACAACAGCACCGATACTAAAGGTCCCTGACATGGACGCAGACTTCTTGGTATGCACTGACGCATCCAAGGAAGTCTTAGGAGGAGTCTTGATGCAAGACGGACGAGTGATCGCTTACATATCGAGGAAACTAATAAGGTATGAGGAGAACTATGCGACGTACGATTTTGAGTTGTTAGCCATAGTATATGCCTTGAAGGTTTGGAGACTACCTTGTTGGACGAAAATTTGAACTAAAGACGGACCACTGTGGACTACAACACATCTTTACGCGAAGCAACCTGAACACGCGACAACGGCATTGGTCAGAATTGCTTAGCGAGTACGACTTCGAGATTAATTACATAAAAGGAACAGTGAACCGAGTGGCAGATGCATTGAGTCGGAGACCACGCATCTTTTCAGTGTTGCCTTTTCAGACGAATCTACGCAAAAGGATTCTAACTTTACAACATGACGATGACTGGTACAAAGAGGTCGAGGATTTTATTGGACAAAACACAATGATGGTATCAAGATTTGAAGGATTTACGTTTGACGACGATGGATTATTGAGGTTTAAAAATCGAATTTACGTACCACTGAACGATGAGTTGAGGAGCTTGATCCTAAGCGAGTCTCGTAGAGCAGTATACATGGCTCACCCGGGAGTCACGAAGATGAGGGCGGACCTTAAACCCTTATTCTTCTGGAAGGGAATGAAGGATGACATAGTAAACTATGTGGCCAAATGTCTAGAATGTCAGTAGATAAAGGTTGAACCTAGACACCCAGCAGGATTACTACAGCCACACGTTATTCCAGAATCAAAATGGGAGGTTATTTCGATGGATTTATTGTTGGATTTCCACTGATGGAAAGGAGACACGACTTGATTTTCGTAGTAGACGACACTCTGACGAAGAGTGCTAATTTATTCATTTGCGTATGACATATCAGGCACCTGACATAGCTAGATTTTTCATCAGTGAGATTGTGAGGTTGCATGGCGTGCCTAAGAGGATTATATTCGATCGATGATTGGTGTTTACTGGACGATTTTGGACTAGTTTCCAAGAGACCTTGGGAACCCAACTTAGCTCTCATACGGCGTATCACCCGAGGATTGACGGGCAGACTGAACGAATAAACCAAACCTTGGAAGACATGTTGCGCATGTACGTAATGGACCAACAGAAAGGTTGGGAAGAATTCTTGCCACTAGTAGAATTTTCTTATAACAACAGTTACCAAAGTGCCATTAAGATGGTGCCTTTCGAGTTTATTTACGGGCAACCATGTCGAGCGCCTTGAGTCGGGATCGGCTTGAGGATAGGGTCCAAGTGGGACTGGAAGCGATCCAAGAATTGGAAGATTAAATGCAAACTTTAAGACAAGGGATCAAGGAAGCGCAAGATCGACAGAAGAGTTATGATGATGCACGTCAGGTCGACCGTAGTTACGATGTGGTGATCAAGTTTTTTTTTGCGGCTAAAACCATATAAGAGTTCGATCAAGTTTGGAAAAAGGGGCTAAACTATCTCCTAGGTTCATGGGATCCTACGATATTGTGGAAAAGAGAGGCCCATGGCCTAATGACTAACCTTGTCTGATTCTTGAGGCATATGCACGATGTATTTCACGTCATTGTTTGAGACAATATGATTAGTGATCTTACACGTGTTTTGACTTGAGCACCTTGCGGGTGTCGGATGGGGGTGCACTCATGGCCAAGCCAATATGCATCCTGGATCATCACATTCGACAGCTACGACGTTGAACAGTAGATAAGGTCAAGGTCCAGTGGGACAAATATAGTCTGCACTCGGCGACCTCGGAGGACGCATATGATATGCACCAACAGTTTCCATTTTGTTGGATAGATAGACTTGTGATATTGGGATACACATTATTTCGGCACTGATATACTGTGAAACTTCGAGATGAAGTTTAGACCAGGAGGGGGTGTATGTAACATCCCGCTCTTGCACGCACTGAGCAAACCTATTCTTTGAGGACACTTGCTAGAAAGTGAGCCGGATTATTATACCATTGACCGTTGATTACTATCATGAGGCATTATGGATGTGATTATATGTTATTTGATTGTATTGACTTAGACAGGTGCTACTGACTCGGTTCTCCTGAGTGTGTAGGATTTGGACCTCGAGGGTGTTGGGGCATCGATGAAACCCTTGGACTTTGGATCGATTCAGGGAGTGAACTATTGGGGTTTGATTGTTTTATATGTGATACTAGTGCATATGATTAGATGATATGATTATGGATATATTTCTGACATGATTCGTTGATGATGCAGGCTGACGATAGCTTGTCGACCAGACTCACATGTGGAGTAGAGGGTCACGCAATACTACCAGAGATGTTGAGGGAGAGGTGTGGACAGCAGCCCTTCCAGAGACTACTATCACTCCCGTCGTGGCTCGAACTGTAGGTTAATGATTACCTAGTTCGAGAGGACCCACGAAGCCATGAGGGAAGACTGCGACAGTCGCTCACAATGATTCTAAGGGGTGCGCAATAAGGCAGGGGCCTTATTCCTTAGAGGCCCTTAGTCTCCCACAAGTTCACCTGGCAGAGTATTGACTCCAAGGGTTTTTTATGTTTACCAAGTCATTCAAGAGGCAAGTGGCACCCCTGGAGCACGTGGTGCGTCCTGAAGGTCAGGTCATGCAAGGGAAATAGATTGAGGCAAGTGGCACCCTTGGAGCACCTAGTGCATCCTGAAGGGCACGCCGCGTTGTTAATGATGAATGAATGAACCTAGATGGCCTCAGGACGAATAACGTGATAAGAAATTTTAAAACAATTTCCCTAATAAAATGTCGCCCAGTACGAAAATTAAAGTCTAGGTCTAAATTATACTGGTGGTAAAAATTTATCTATTTATTTAAAAAATAAAAAATAATATATATAGAATTAAAAATAAAATAAATAATGATTATAAGCTTCATTAATCTTGTGACAAGAAGGGAGTAAGCAATTTAATTGTTTTATAAAAATCTTTTGGGATAAAATTTTAAAAAGGGAAATAATTGTTTTACTATATTATGCTAATTAAATATTTATTCATTAAAAAGAAAAAGGGAAAAAGGGTAAGTTTATGCACATGCCTTTTTGAGTTTAAATAAAAAGGGGAAAGAGGGAAATCTAAAATAATTAGGAAACTAGGAAAAGAGGGAAACACAAGGGAAAAAGCAGAAAGTCAAACTTAGTAAGGTATCTAGCATTTAAGAACTTTCTCAATTAACTCAACTAGTAAATTGGTAAGGGGGAAAGTCATTAAAACTTGTAAGGCAATATGAGGACACCTAGGAGCGATTCTAGGAGTGCCTTTAGGTGAGTGAGAGAAATAGGGGTAATTAATTAATTAATGAAATTATTTTATGGAAGAATGAAGGGGATGGGTGACACTTGTACGGGGAGGATTTTTATGGATTAAATTATTAAACTTTAATTTAAATGGGATTTTGGGAAAGTAAGGGACTTCGAAACTCTATATAATGGAGGGATGAGAAGGATGATGGAGGTCTGTTGTTTTGCGTAACGTTACGCTGCATAAACCTATACTTGACTGACTTAGCTTGTGGGAGTTGGGATACCCAACTCGGTGAGGAGTGGTAGCTCGACCTTGCGAGGTGAGTTGGGAGCTAGTTGATTCTTTGATTAGTGTGTGTGGCCCCTTTGCGGCTCGGGGGGCTAAGGGGGAAGAAGAGTACCCCTAGCGTTGGTTGGGAGGTATCGATGAAGTCTCATCAGTCGGCAAGAGGGAGTTGCACAGAGCGCGTGGGACATCAACTCAGAGCGGGCGATTGGGCAATGGTACGCTTCCTTATTTTTGCATGGTAGATTGTTCGTATGAATTATGATTTAAGTTATGTATGTTTAATTGGGTAAAGAAAACGATTGTCTTATCATTCTAGTTGATGACTGAAATTTCCCATAGCCTTAGCTTGATGTTGATTGAATTCCCATGGCCTTCAATCCCTGCATGTCTTGACCTTCCTGAGGTTTATTGATTTCATTGATTGTGATGTATTTTTTCCTTCGTCCCTAGCTCATCAATCCGCGCCTGAGAAATCGGCCAAGAGCCTGATCTACGATCGTCTCTTCGGCATTAATAGACCTATGGATCTCAATGCCCTACTTTTCTGTGCGTGGATGATGAGTGAAGGATGTCCTGTCAACCGTCTACCTATGTTGTTTGTCCTTGGCTGATTGTTTGTCTTGCGCCCTGATGCGTTTAATTAACCCTGCAAAGTTTGATTGATGGTGAAGTTTCCTTTAAACTTGTCATTTTTATATCTCGGTTTTATCTCGATTTATACCTCGTTTTACTTCTTGTTGGACATTCTTGTGTTGATTTTTATATCTCGTTTGTTTCCTGGTGATTTCCCCTCCTTCGGCTACACTTCATTGACTTGGGGGCGAATATGCACATCAAACCCTTTTTCTTTAATTTATGGTCAGTTGTTTGGATTTCCCGGTGCTTGACAAAGCTACACACCTTTCGTTCTAGATAGCCAGGGTGTATTGGTTAAGAAGAATTTTACTTCTGGGCATTTATTTGAATGGTTAATCACAGTGCATTAAATTGTTTGGATGTTTTAACCTCAGTTAAATTTTGACTGTTTAAACTCAGCAATGTGATTCTCGAATGTTAATCTCTTTGTGAATATGACCAGTAGACCAGTGTTTTTAATCCTTGAGTTACAGTGTCTTATTACTGAACCCACCATTGTTTCTATCTCATAATTTACAGCGTTTTCCCCAGCAAATTACCACGAAATTATCTTGGTACAGTGATTTTCCATTAAATTTGTGAGTGTGTTGTTGTTGAGTGGGCATGATTTGCCATTAATATGTAGCCTCCATTTGGCTGAAGTGTGGTACAGCATTTTTCCACTAAATTTGAGTGTCTTTTCTATTGATTGGGCACGATTTTCCATCAAAGGTATACTACGTTTTCTGGTGTGTTGGTACAGACAATTGATTATTATTTAATGACAAAAAAAAGTGGTTTCTTCTGGTGCATTTTACTTTTAAATGATGATGGAAATATAGTTTCCCACTGGTACGTTCTGGAATAACGATTTTCCTTCTTAAATGATGACTGTGTTGCTGCCTTAAATGACCATGATTTTTCCCTTTGAAACTGTGCCTGAGTTTGTTGTACATGACCACGATTTTGCCTTTAACTGATGACAGTGTTTTGTTGTTGAATGGCCACTATTTTCCTTAATTGTTGCCTATGATTTTTTTCAACTTAACTGTCATTTGATACCTTTGTTGCTTGGCTTCTTGATTGCCTTGTTTACCTTGATGTTGCCCTTCCCTGAGCTCTTTTCTTCCATGAGAATGAGCCTACGTCTGTATTTAATGTGAAATTTGGGTGTGCCCACTTATCTCACCATACCATAATGTTGTTCGACCAGATCAATGTGTATCCTTAATCATATGGTGTATTGGCAGTTGATGAGTGCTTGTTGGGGGTGACACCTGCATTTTCTTGGGGTGCGCTTTACTTCTTGGCATTTCTGAAATTTAGCCGACTCTGTTCTTTTAATATCAATTTTATTTTAATAACTGACAGATGTAAGGGAAGGCGCTTTCACCCAACTCCCTGTTAGTTTTGACAGCAATTTTTGTACTCAACATCCTTGCCTACGTTGTTGACAGCCACAACATTTAGTATGACGGCATTTTAATTACTTATGACTAAGATTGTTGTCTGACATCGTTTTTGTGTAATAATGGTGTAACATTTTCTAGCCTTGTGATATAGATTCGGCGATGTAATATTTATCCTTTGACGAATGTCGGTGATAATTCCACTGCCATATGCTTCTGGCGTAGCCTGAATTTCCCTTGGGTGACAGTATAGAAATAAAAATATATTTTATTTAAAAATAATTTGAGTCAATTTTTTTTTACTTGGAAAAGGTCGTCGCTAGTTTATTAACTGCAAGTAGTAAATTAGAACATCCTTTAATATGCTTAGACAAATTTTAAATGAATAGACAGCCTTAGATGAACTTAAACTAGACTTGTCATTTTAGATTGCAATTGTTGTCATAGTTTTGGTGTTGATTGATTTGACTCGCTAATATGTTTGTATTTTATCGTTTACTTGGAGGGTGCATCAATGGCTATTGTAATTTTGATGTGCTCTTTTAGAATAGTAACCAAGGTTAAATTAGATTGTAATCATTGACTAGTTTAGACTGGAAGAATGGTTGGGTCATTGACGATGTCGGGTATTGGTTGGTGTCATCCCTTGTTGTTTTCCTCTAGCATTGCGTTGACCTATTGTTGGTGTATGGGTGTGGTATTCCTATCGATATTCAGCTTCGAGTGCGTCGGATTATCTAGAGTCCTCGGTCCAGATAGATTAAGTTGCGCCAAGGTTATTCATGTGTATATCACCTGGGAATGGCATGATTCCTGATGAGGGGATCATGGCGCGCCCTATGGGATAGGGGAGAACGAGAACTTGGCCAAAGTCAGTGTGTTTTGTGTGAGTGTTGTCAAGCGTTGCAAGTTTCTTTTGGCGCATGGGTTGAACGCCTTCAGGCATTTGGTTCACACGCCTTGAGGTTCTAGTCCTTGTTCGTCTAGGTCGTTGTGTTGGGATGGGGATGTTGTCCCTTATCTTGTAGGCGTAGTCATGTTTGTGTCGGGTGGGTAGTCGTTTCTCCTTGTTTTTAACGCATGTTTCACCCCGTTTCTCCTGTGCTAGTGCATTGAGTCATAGTTGTTTGTTGCCTGATCGGGGCACGTGTGTTCGTCGTCTAGATGTGGTTAACTGTGTCGTAAATTCCCTCCAGCCTAAAAACAAAAAAAAAAATTGCACCTTCGCCTTCGCTCGTAGTCATAACGATGGGGTCGTTACATCATCAATAATGCTATGCAAGGAGAAATAATGTTCCATTTGAGTGACCCATCCCATGGGATATGAGCCATCAAATTTTTTCACCTCAACTCTGGGAAGACATGGGTCACGATGAAGGGAGTTGGAATAAAAGGCCATAGTATGGGAAGAGTCTGCACCTTCATAGTGTGAAGGTTGATCAGAGGAGGGAGAGCCCTAGGATTGTTTCAACAATTGGTTGAGAGTGGAGTAGATGGAATCAAATTCACCCTTAACTTTGGCCTTTAAGTCTTCAAATTTGGAATTGGTGGAAGCAATTTCAAAAGTCATCCTTTAGATGGTCTCCATGTGTTATTTGGATTCAGCTTGTAGGCTAAGGATTCCCTGGTTGCGAGTGGTGGCCATTTGGGAATGTGGGGTGTCAGAGAGGGGGAGTGGGTCCATGAAAAGATAAAATTGATAACTGATATATACCACGATGATCGAGGGAAAAAGAGGAATGCAATGGGACAGGTGAAAAATAAGGGTGTCGGAAAGGGTGGGTGGGTCCAAGGAAAAAAAGGCTTAGAAGTGATAGGTATCATGACGATGAGGGAAAAGAGGGGAGTCCAATGGGACAGGTCCCAAATAAGGTTGTTGGTGGGACCACTATAAATTTTTTTTACTCCTACGGAGTTATACTCCATCCTAAAGAATATTGCAATGATGAAATGCCCAAATTTTTAACAAGGACAATTGTGTATAAATTTCACAACCAAGATGCAGGATGCAGGGTTGTGTACCAAAATTTCCCTTTTGTTTATGTTGTGTTGTTATGTTCCCAAGGGTTAGGGTTTTTAGGGTTCTTACATAAAATGGTTTACCATGTGTTATATCTCTCTAATATATGTGTGGGGTCAAACAATTGTATTGAGCCCAATATCTCAGGGCACTAACTAAGGAGGATCAACCGTACCCTTATTCATACTACCCTATTACCCAGGTACTAGAGAGTATCTTCCCAAGTGTTTTTCTCATTGTCATTATAACATTCAAGTGGTTAATCGACTGATGTAGAGATGGTTTTAGGAGACCTAGGGGAATCCCGATATACCTGAGAGTATGTGGGAGTGATGGTTGTGTACATATTATTTCTTATGCAGTACTACTCAAAGGGGTACCAGCAGGGGTTACATAGGTTTCCAACAAGGTGAAACATTTGTTTCGAGTAACCCTATGAAACCATCTATATTTCTTGTGTGGTATGTTGACTCATAAAATCGCCAACTAAGCCACCAAGACTGCAAATGATTTCAAGGCACTGTTTTTAAAAAATATATATTATCTATTATTTATAAATATGTAACTATAGATGGGACCCCCTAGCAAGAGAAACCAAATCAACAATCCTCTTTTCATAAGGAGTTGATGTTAGCATTTGATTATACTATAGTTTATTGAGGCATCTTCATGCATATTGATTATCCATTAGGGATTCTTTGATATATGGTGATTGGAAAAAGCATAATTGTTCATCACGTATAAGTTATAACAACAAAAAGTATGGGAAAAAATTCATGTTCATCTTATCATGTATGCTAATGGTTGTTGTTTTTTTTCACATCATCAAATTGATATAATATTGTGAAGTTCTCATAGAATGTGCAAATTCAATTGCTAGTGATATGGTGGTTTTTAAAAAGGTTGGTTGATATACCACAACGATCCAACATGAAGTGCTACTTAAACATCATAACACGACCTTACATGTTCTATGATAGTCTCGGTCCTTCATATATATTAGGTCTTTCATATATATATATATAAAGGTGGTATGATGAAGTTAAAAAGTGGAAATTTATTTCCAACGTAATGCATGTCGCATATTATATTCTTTCATATTGATTTCATATGGCATGTTGGTGTTATTTGAACCTTGAATTAAGCATTTACTATGACAAATATATATCATCTCATCATTATATTGGAAATTGGATGTGGGTTAATTGAAAACGATGTTGAGATTAGTCGTCGTTCCAAATGGCATTAAAACTTTGTTGGCATGGATGTAAATCACGTGAACCGTTGAATACGTGGCATGGTAAGTTGTATTATTATTCATTGTGGTTGATTAGTGGGAGTATGATCTAGAAAATATTTAATGTTGAGGCGACGTAAGGTCCCATGCATTGAATGCATGGGACGAGGGATTTTCATTGAGGTTACCACCTTGAACATTCTGGAATTTTCAATTTGTTAGTTTTGGAATTGAGCTCTGGAGAGATTGCTATGTTCGACCCCTGGTTGTGGTTGTTTTGAGAGTGAAACTCATCTTTATCAAAGGAAAAAACAAGTTGTTAATAAAGGTATGTTACCGTAGCCTATACCCATCAAGTGCATGTCATTTTTTTGCAATAATAATTTAAAAGGAGCTATGTTTGACTATGAATGAGCTTGTTGTTTACCTGTGAATTCGTTCTATCATTTTTATTCCCTTCTAAAAATGAAATGCTTGGAATACTCCTATGTTTGGTTCTTTGGTTCGTATCCATCAAAAGATTGTGAAATCTTGCTGGGTTTTTCAAACTGTCTACAGGGTTGTTCTTCCTCGACATTATTTTTATGGTGAAAATTGGGTCTGTGACCTCAGTCTATGATAACACAGCCTGAGTGTTCGTCTTTTTTTTTAAAGAAAATGGGGTCACTCCTCGACTTTTCCCTTTCATTATGAGTTTCCATTAAATCCTCTTGTCATATTAATATGTAATATTTTGCTTGAGTGAAGCCTATGTCGTATTAGAGTACCCTTTTCATGGAGCTAGGGTTATGGGATTTTATATCTAACGGGTTGTTCCCTTACATTTTCCTTTCCTAGAATTTTTTTCTCGGGTCATCATTAAATTATTTGTATAAAAAAAGGAAATACTCAATTTGATTTCAAGCTCAAGCTTTTAAAAATCACCTTATCACTCTGCTTGATCAATGACGGAACTTGAAGTATGTTTTGTTGTTAAATCCTAGGGTTTTTCATCCCTGCATGTCAAAGAATATGTTTTGATCTTACAAGAGAAGTTTTGTTTATCTCCAAA
This sequence comes from Picea sitchensis, assembly GCA_010110895.2. NCBI lineage: Eukaryota > Viridiplantae > Streptophyta > Pinopsida > Pinales > Pinaceae > Picea > Picea sitchensis. Next base: position 54,299 of record SNQJ01S0075929.1, read on the forward strand.
TTGGTAACCCTAATGCTCCTTAAATATGATGATAAGCCTCCAGCTATGATGAAGGATGAGTGTGATCTAGTTTTGATCCTTGGTCGTTTTGGAAGTGATATGCATTGATTGTTTTTTGGAATGTGGATGGTTATTTTCTTGAAAGTAATATGTGATATGTTGACAAATCGAAATAGAGAGAATGTTGAATGTCTTCTTCACCCCTATTCAGTATTTTGGAAATGATTCATATAAGTCTTGAAAATTATTATACAATGGTGATATAAGTTTTGTGTGTTTTTGGAATATTACTATTGGAATAAGGTTTCAATTAAGGTCGGCATATGTTGGCAACTGTTAGATGTCATTTCTCATAGCTTGAACGTTTAAATGGAAATAAAATTTGTTTTGAGGATTGCAATGTTTTATTTCTTATACATAGGATCAATTCCCTCATATTGTCACTTTCCATAAGCTTTTCCTTTATTCTCATATTCATATATCATTTCAAATATTCATTTATCTTTCCCCTTGTGGTATGAAATTAAATATTTCTTGATATTGATATTGGAAACAAGAATATATTATAATGGAGATATGTATATGTTTATGGTCATATTTTGAAAGGTTATGTTCCATGTTGATTATATTTGACAAATTCAGTTTTATTTCTCAGGGCCAATTCCTCCATATTTCCATTTTTCATAAGTTATTCCCAGCTCCCAATTCTATATTCACTTTAATTCAAAAATCTTTTCCCCCTAATGTATGGTTAATTTTTGACAATTAAGGATTGGCAGTGGTGGATATAGTTTGGATAAGGAAATTATGAAGAGAATGTTGACAGATAACTATAATTTGCAGATGTTTGATGATAGATTGTTTCTAAACATGTGCCATTACCTTTCCTTACCATTATTTCACTTTTTTCACATTACAATCCCATCATATTCCCAAAATACATTGATTTTCTCATGTTCTTAAATGATAATTACTTATGTGAGAAAGAAGGATTGAAGGGAAGAATTTGTATTTTGATTGAACCTCCTTGTTTGTCCTTGGTTGCTTGCATGGTTGTTTGTTTTCAAACTGAGCTATTTCTAATTTATGTTATGCAAATGGTGTTTGATGCTTATTATATATTATATGCATGCTTTAACTTCACCTTGTACTCGTAGACGAGTTTCTTCAGTAGAGGAAGTGGTGGTAGAGGGAACAGGGGAAGAGGAAGGAGGCCTAATGATTTTTGGGGTAACAAAAGACTTTGTTTCTCTATCCACTTTGATGTTGATTCTGAAGAATTCAATCAACTCCTACAAAATGGTTTCTTAAACCTTGCGGGACAAGGGGCCTTTCAACCTCATCCTCCACCTATAAGACCCCACGTTCAACCTCATCCAAGCATTTATGATATCCATGTACCACCACATGTTTCATTACCTATTGATATTCCAACCAATGATGGTTGGAATGAGATTGTTAATCCTCCTCAGCATCAAGCCCAAGTATGGTCGATAGCTTCATTTCCATTACCTCCACCTCCTCCAAAGTGTTATGCCCTCCATATTACATCAGAAGCTTCTCATGATCGTCTTTCTCAACCATTAAAGAAGATTAAATCTCAAATTCAAGAACTCAAGCCTAACAAAGGTAAATGAGCTACCCGGCCTGCCAATTCTGATAAGTTGGTAACTTCCTCACATTCAGCCACTTCTCATTCCAAACATACAAAAATTGAAAGTAAAAATATTTCCTTTGAGGATATGCATTTGGAAGCATCAACAACAAGAGTTAAAGCACCAGTTAATGAAGGTTTGGAACTCATAAAGACACATGAAAGTAAACAGAGACAAGTTGCCTCACATAAAAAAAAATATGACTTCTAATTTTATAGTGTTATTATGATGGTTTTACTGTTGAGGGAAGTTCTGGTTAAAAAAATTGGATTGTGGTATGCTTTGGACAGGTTGATTATTCATCATTTTTGGATATTTTCACAACAATATTAATTTTGGGGCAACATATGGTATATTTATTTTGACATGTTTATGACAACCTTTTTGACTTGGACAACAATCTGATATATTTATTTTAATAAATATATTTATCATTCGAGAGTCACAAGGATGTTTATAAGTATTTCTATGAGTTGATTGGGATATGTGCTATGTTGATAATTAAATGGATGTTGAATGACATTAATTTGTGTCTATTTTTAAGGAGAAACAAGGGGGATATGTTTAAAGTTCAAAAGGTCATTAGGGGTCCCCACCTATTAGTTAGTATTTATTTTATCCTTATCATTAATTATTGTTATAATTTAAGTATGAGTTGTCCCCATTAACTAAAATTAGTTAATGATTTGAATAAAAGTAGTTGAACTTCTCAAACTACTTTTTGGAGAAATAAAAGAATATTTCAGGGAACAAGCAAAGGGGAGGAGTGATAGAGAGAACAACTCTTATAAGGTTTTCTCTTGCTTCTTAATTGAGATTAATTTACCATTCATATCTAAGATGCATGAGTGCTAAGAACTTCTTATCGATAGCAGGATCTTACTTAAGGTGGCAAGAAGGAGAACCAAGAAGTATTGATTTGTTGATATACTTCACAAGGTTGAACATCTATTTCTGATAGTTTGTGGATTCTTATTAGATTTTTTGATTAGTTTTCAATATTGATTAAGGATTTTGTGCAGATTCAAGGTAGTGACATTTGTGGCCTATCATTTCATCTTTGTTTCAGTCTTGGTTTCACTTAAAGATACCAATAGTCTCTGTATGATTTAATATATAATCTTTGACTACTAAGTCTCATTTTGTTCCTTACCTTTTGGGTATGAAGAATGTTGTTGGTTGTATTTCAGATTTGAATAAATAAAATCTTTTGATGGTTTTGAAGTCTCATTTGAGTAACTATGTAATCTTATATCTGATTTTTATCTCTAAAGTTGTTCTGAAAATTAAAAAATAGTTTATGTTATAAATATTTTATTTTTCTTTAACATACTACAATTATAAAAGATAGCATTAATTCCAAGGACACATTTATTGAGGATTCATTGTTTTTTTTGTCAAAAAAAGTTATAAACACATGGTGGTAATCCCGACTATTTTTCTCTAGCCAAGAAGAATTCAAAAATGATGGTATTTGGATATTTCATTCCATTTAATCAACATAGTCTTCCCCAACTACAGTTTTACCTGTTGAACAACAAATCTTTGTGCTTTAAATATGTCGGCAATACACGTCTCTACCCTGGAAAAAAATTCCCACAAATTATGCAGAGGAAAGTGCTCTGATACCACTTGTAAGGTACCATATGTATTATAATAAATAGAAACATAAATATTGTAGCAAATACCAACAGAAATCATGCCGAAGAAATCCCAGGAGTTGATGGGTAGACAAAACTTGGTGTGGTCCCCCATTCATCTTCGGTTGGTTAATCAATATAGAATCTATCTTGTAGGTTGGATAGAGAAGGTCAAAGTCAAAATTGAAGGGGTAAAGACTAAGGCATATTTTTAGGTGATTGAGATTATGGATGACTCAGATCCCTACCACGCTCTACTTGGTATTGATAGGGCTTTTGAAAATAATGGTGTGTTGAATTTGAATAAGAGAGATGTCATTTGAGATAGACATCTTGTGCGCGAGCGTGCCATTGGATCCATATGAAAGTGACAGATACAGTGAGCCTATAAATGAGTATACACAAAGTTCCATTATTGAAAACATCTATCAAATCATAGGGCATAGAGAGGATTATATCAATCCCACGGTAGATGGGGATATCAGTTGGAGAAGTGTGAATTCCTATGATACTAACTCGGAGGATGCTATGGAAAGGTGGAAAAATAAGCTATATGAATTCTCTACTATTGTAACACCCTCGTCGTTATGACACAACAAAAAAAATTAGCATTAGGAATTTAACATCAACACGTAATTCAAAGCAACGCATAATCAACAACATCATAAATAAAATCATTACAAGAGACACATCATCGTAATCAATAACGACGCAAGGTCAACGCACTAATAAAATAAAAACGATAAAATTTCGACGCATAAACACAAATAACAACGCAGTACAACATTTTACAATCAACTGAAGAAAAAATAAATAATGAACCACCAGAAACTGAATATTAAACGACTACCCGCCCAACCTACCCTACATGATTAGGACCTCCAGGACACATAAGCAATGCTCAAGCCCAGGATTCATCCGATTGATTTTGACCATTTAAGGTCTCAGGGATGGCGATTGTTCTAAGGAACAAGGAGGTGTCTAGATCCCTCTAATCCAATCAAGCCAAAAAAAACTAGATCAATCATTTAATCCTAATCATCAACTATTCATAGCGCAAGGGTAATCATCAACTTTATCAATCATACATCAACATTTATTCATGGTGCGTGAGAAATCAATTCTAAAACAATCATTCATCAACATTAAATATTCAATACGCGCAAGAAATCTAACTTCTAAAACCATCATTCATCAACATAAAATATTCATTTCGCAAGAGTAAAACAACTACATAACTCATCATGTTAGCATTAATTTCCAGACACAAGATCAAGCAAATCATAATCGATCATACCTCAACATTTAATACAAGGCGCAGATAATCTAATCACCCAATAATTATTTCATTAACATTTTTCCAAGGCGCAAGGAGATCCAAACACTTAATCATCTATACATCAATGTTACCCCATAGAGAAAATAATAATCATCAATTCTAATTTCATGGTGCAACTAATCTAATTACCAAAACCAGTCATAAATCGCATTATGTTCATGGCGCATGAGAATCTATCAACTCGATTAAAACATGCATCACCTCAATTTAATGGTGCAAGAGAAGTCTCTTTACTAAGCAATCAAAAACAACGTGTATAGTTTCACAAGGGTAAACTAATTTCTATACCATCATACGACAACATGCTTAGAGGCATAAGAGATTCAATTGCGAAATCATACATCAAGTAAATGACGCAAACCCCACCGACAATATCAATTTAATTGACTCAGTATCACCTATGAAACATTATGTCACTAGTCCAACTACAGTTTACATACATCGACCTCGCCATAAAATTGATGGAATGACCAACAGTTTCCTATTACATCCCCAAAAATAAAATAGCCTTTCTTAAAGAATCCCACCAACAATCTATACTTTGTCCCTTCCTGAATGAGGTATCATATATAATTGTCTATGGGATAAAGAATACCCATCATGTCCCTTAATAAAAATTCGATCTCCTTTATTACATTGCTTGGTTTTATCTTATAAACTAGAAAACATAAAAATGATGATTTAAAGACTTCATCACATGAGATTGGAGTGTCTTAGTAATATTGCCTAGCTTGGTTTATCTTCTAAAATAGATCACATAAACCATCATGACTAGAAGTCTTCATAACATGAATCTCGATAAATTTAGTAATAATCTTGATAATACTATTAATACATAATTAGTTGAAGGTAATGTGAAACCATGATTCTTTAAAATTTGCTTAAGTTAATTTTAGATTATTTAAAATTATTTAGAGCTATCATTTCTTGATTTTTCAATAAGTTAGACTCAAGCATGAAGTTCATTCCATTTTTAGAATTTTACTTGAACCATAAACAATTTGTTATAGCAATCAAGATCACAAGAATAAATACCATGCACAAGTACACAAGAAGTATCCTAGGAAACCCTTCTCAACCAGGGAAGAAAACCCAGCCAATCCTTTGCTAAATTCCTCAAGAGAAAGACCTTCCATTCCATAAACCTAGCACACAAAAGGGTGCTCACAAACCCTAGAAGACTAGTGCCCAAGAGAGGTGCGCACTTTTCCCAAGAACAAGTACTTGCTGAAATTTCCAAACTCACACTTGTGTTATGATTCCTCAATGGGGAATTTACCTTTATTTATATTAGACTGAGCCTATCAATAGTAGTGTCTATTCGCACAACAGGGCCAACCTCAATAACTCACAACATAATTAATAATTACCATATTAATTATCTTTTACATTAATTATATTTCACTTTATGGTGGGGCCGACATGTACCCTTTACATCACAAATAGGGTTACAGATAAGTATGACTCTTGTACAATATAGCAAGGGATCTCATACACCCACTAGTGCTCAACCACTAGGGGCACATCCATTTTTTCTCAGCCACAGGGATGTCCACATTTCTATCTCACTGCATCTCACAGGAGAACCACACTCACTAGTGCTCAGCCACTAGGATCACGTTCACATGTGCTCAGCCACAGGCACGTCCAACTCAACATATCTCTTTCTCACTGCGTCTCATAGGAGAATCATCTGGAGTATCACATCATCTCAACTATTTGCACAGAGTAGACCAATACATCATTTCATCTTCGTCTCAGAGAGAACAACACACCCAACTCATAGGCTTCCCCACACAGGGGCACACAAAATTCCATCTCTGTCTCAAAGAGGAACCACACACCCAGCTCATGGGCTTCCTCACCCCACACAGGGCCACAACATTCCATCTCTGTCTCAGAGAGGAACCACACACCCAACTCATGGGCTTCCTCACCCCACATAGGTCCACAACATTCCATCTCCATCTCAGAGAGGAACCACACACCCATATCATGGGCACACCCAACTCATGGGCTCTCTCTCAGGTCAATTCACTCATTCTGTGTCCTGGAGGATGTCTCATGCAGCTATAATCATCAACGCTCCCTCTCAGCTAGGGATGCATTCTCCATCAGGCCAAGTTTCTCACGGAAGTACTTGAACTTTGTCTTGGCAAGCGGTTTGGTAAAGATGTTTGCAATCTGCTCATGGGTAGGAAGGCATTGTACGTGTATTGTTTTCCTATGCACCATGTCTATGATATACTGATATTTTATCTCGATTTGTTTTGATATATCACGAAACACATGGTTCTCAAATATCTTCACACAACTCTGGTTATCACAATGAATAATAGTGGGATCCATCTCATGATCGAATAAATCTCTTAGAAGTTTGTGAAGCCATATTGCTTCGCGGACTGCCACAATCAATGCTATGTACTCTACCTCTGTGGTACTCAATGCCACAGATATTTGTTTCCTGCTACACTGGGAAAACATGGAAGAACCTAAAGCAAAGAAACAACCGGAGGTGCTCTTCCGATCCACTGCGCTCCTTGCCCCATCTGCATCGACATATCCCTGCAGGCTCAAGTCTACACTGGAGGCATATCTCAGGCCATATCCAATTGTGCCTCGTAGGTATCTCAATACATGTTTGGCTATTATCCAGTGATTCTGTCTCGGTTGGCTCATGAACTGGCTAAGCACATTCACTCCATAGCATATATCGGGTCTGGTGTTAACTAGATACATCAGTGATCCAATCAATTGTTTGTACAAGTGTGGATCAATCTCTCCTGAATCAGCATCACTCATCTTTTTCAAATCCATCACCATTGGTGTAGGCATGGATTTTCATTTTATCATACCAAACTTTTTCAATATATCCACAATATATTTTCCTTGACTCAAGAAAATCTCATTTTTCCTTTGCCATACTTCTAGTCCCAAGAAGTAATGCATCAAGCCTAAATACTTCATCTCAAATTTAGCAGTCAATGCTTGTTTTCATTCAGCAATGAGTCTCTCTGAACCAGTGAGGAAAAGGTCATCCACATATAGGACCAAGATTAAGCACGTGTTGCCATCAATGTGATAATATAGGTTTGGATCAACAACACTCTTGTTGAAGCCCAAACTCATCAAGAATCCATCCATTTTCTCGTAACAAGCACGAGGTGCTTACTTTAGTCCATACAGGGCTTTCTTCAACCTGCACACATGAGATTTTTCATTGTGTATAATGAATCCTTCTGGTTGCTCGATATAAAATTCTTCATCAATTTCACCATTGAGAAAGGTTGTCTTTACATCCATCTGATGTAGCTTCCAGTCCATGGAAGAAGCTAGTGCAATGATGGAATGGATGGAAGTGTGTCAGGATACTGGAGAAAAAGTCTCATCATAGTCAACTCCCTCTACTTGTGAGAACCCTCTAGCTACAAATATCACTTTGTATTTCTCGATGCTTCCATCAACTGCATGCTTGATTTTATAAATCCATTTGGAAGTCACTACAGATTTTCCTTCTGGTCTCGGAACTATATCCCATACATCATTTTTTAATATAGACTAATATTCTTTTGTCATGGCATCTTTCCATACCTGTTCACTTGAAACTTCTACGTGAAAAGAAGTCTCAGAGTCAATGATGTGGCTCATGGTTGAAAGGTAGCTTGAGAATCTCTTTGGTCTCTTCCTTTCTCTGGTTGTCCCTTGAGGGGATGTATGTCCCTCTGCTTCCTGTAGAGTTTGTCGAGCCCAAGCAGGCCTTTTATGTCCTACTGCAATATCTCTAGGCATGTCAATTGGAGAAACTGGATTGGCTGGAACAACTGGATCAACTGGAACAACTAGATCAACTGGAATAATGTGTGTTTCCCCCTGAACTGTTGAAGGGGGAGAAGGTATTGTCTCACTATCAATTTCCATCTGAGATTCTATGGATATTTGGAAGGCTATCTCTTCTTCAAAAGTAACATCTATGCTTATCTCAATCTGTCTCTGACTAGGAATGTAGATCCGATATTCCTTCGAGGATTAACTATATCGTACAAATGTACCCTTTCTCCCTGAAGGGTCTAGCTTGGATCTCTTCTCTTTGGGTACATGAAAATATACTGGGCACCCAAATATCCTGAAGTGTTCAATTCCAGGCTTCACTCCGGTGAAGGATTATTTTAGAGTTATGTTCTTCAAGATCTGATGAGGACTCATGTTATGAACATACATTGTTGGCATGCATGCTTCTTCCCATAGAGTCATAGATAGACTCTGATCATGTATCATTTCTTTGGTTGCTTCGATGATAGTTATGTTCTTCCTTTCTGCAACCCCATTTTGTTGAGGGTTGTAAGGAATTGTAAACTTCCTCTTTATCCCTGCTTCAATACAAAAATTGTTGAAATATTTGGAGGTGTATTATCCCCCATTATTTGATCTTAGTACCTTGATCTTTCTTCCGGTCAGGTTCTCAACCTGAGCTTTGAATTCTTGAAATTTAGCAAGGACTCCATCCTTGTTCTTCAGGAAGTAAATCCAAGTTTTCT
>SNQJ01S0075930.1:0-18007 GCA_010110895.2 Picea sitchensis
TCACATTGAGGAAAGAGGAGAAACAATGGCTCCTTTTTATGTCACCTTGGTTATGCATGAACATCTTTTGCATAACTATATGCTTGATTCAGGTGCTTCACATAATTTTATGCCTAAGATCATTATGGACAAATTAGGGTTAGAAATTACAAGACCATATCAGGATCTATATTCCTTTGATGTGAGAAAGGTTAAATGCTTAGGAATGATTAAAGATATTGTAGTCAAATTAGCTCAAATTACTGTAAAAAATATTATGATGGTTGTAGTTGTGTCAGATGTACCTACAAACTATGGAATGCCTCTATCAAGAGAATGGGGATGTAATTTATGTGGCACGTTACAATTGGATATGACATATGCCACTATCCTAGTTTTTCATGGAGAAACTAGGAGACTCTATAGGGAAACTAAACTTGCTTATACAATTAGTGATCCCAAGAATCCTAATAACTATCATGTGTATTCAAAATATCAAGATATGGGATGTTATATTCTATCTATAAATAAGGAATTAGAAGATTGTACCGAAATTGTAAATACCCCTATATGTGTAAATAATGAATATGGAAGTGGTACGTGGAAAATGTAGTTTGATGGAGCTTCATCCTGGGAGGGTGTTGGAGCTAGTATCCTTTTTGTTTCACCTTCTGGGAAAAAATTGTCATATTATTTTATATTACAATTTGAAATTGATTCTACAAATAATGTTTTTGAATATGAATCTATAGTTTTAGGGTTGGAAACAACCAGAAAATTGAAAATTGTGAATCTCATAGTTTATGGAAATGTTGAATTGATTGTTAAACAAATCAAACAAATTTATCAAGATAAACTTCCAAGAATGAGAGCTTATATAAATTTGGTTTGGGACTTAATTGAAAATTTATTTTTAACTTTCAATATCCATGCAATTCCAAGGCATGAAAATAACAAAGTTGACTCATTAGCAGTGGAAGCAAGTACATTCAGACCTCCTGATGTTCCAAAACTTAAATATGAAGTAGATGTGAGATAAAGACCTTCGAACCATGATAATATTAAGAATTGGAAGTTTTTTGAAGATGATGAACAGATTAATGTTTTTTTGGAAATGATTGATGAATTCTTTGCAACACATATTGATCAAGAGAATGAGAATGAAAATAAACATCTTAATGAAATTTTTAATTTTGATCTTGAATTGCAAAATATGATTGAAAATCACAAGATGATTATATTAAGGAACAATCAAATTCCAAAAGAATTAGAACCTTTGGAAAAATTGTTTGATAAATATGATATTGTTTTCAAGCCTTCTCTTCATCCTTAGATTGAAGAAGTGGAAGATTGTAATATTGGTACTGGTCAAGAACCAAAGAATGTGAATCTTTCAAAAATTCTTCTTGCTGACATGAAACTAAGGTATGTTGATTTATTTAAACAATTTATTGAATTTTTTTCATGGACTTATGAGTATTTGAAGAGTTATGACACCAACATAATTCAACATAGAGTTCCACTCAAAGTGGGATCAAACTTATTTAGACAGAAACTAAGACAAGTAAATCATATTCTTCTCCCAATAATTGAAAAGGAAATGGAGAAAATATTCTATGCAAAAATTATATTTCCTCTTAGATATTCAGATTGGGTAGAAAATTTAGTGCCTACCAGGAAGAAAAATGGTGAAATTAGACTATGTGTTGATTTTAGAAATCTAAACAAATCTTCATTAAAATATAAGTACCCATTACCAAAAATGGATATTATTTTACAAAAGGTAGTTGGAGATAATCGAATTTATATGATTGGTGGTTTATCTGGTTACAAATGATCTAGGTGGATATCGGTGGCCACCCACCTATTCCACTGACTCGAATTACAGTTTTCCATCTTGGTAGATTTTCTACAGTTTTTCAGGTCCTAAACTTCTAGGGTCGTTTTGAGACCTTAAACGATGTTATTTTTATGTTTGAGAGCCTAATTAATATAATATTGGGCCCAGACAGAATGTGTTCTTATCGGCTAGACCTTTCCAATGATCTATCATGCACACCAAACGAAGATCGTATGAAACATTTACGTCCTCGGGAAGTTGACATATCAACTATCCCCATTGGGGCCTACAAACCTTTTGGCATTTAATCTTCTAGGGTTAGGGTTTTGGATTTTATTTATGCTAAAAATTCCTTTGGAGCCTAATTTCAAACATCATCTTCTTGTGAATGATCCTAGTCGTCACATTTCTTCTCAGAGATAAGATTCCATCATTCTAGCGAGTTCATTCACTCTATATTTTTACAGTTTCTATACATTTCTCTCATTAATAGAAATTTTGTATTATTGTATATCTTTGTTTCTTGCAATTTTTATGTGTATTTTATTATTATATCTCTACCTTCATTTCATTCTCAAAATAATCTGGATCAGTAATATCAGAGCAGGATGTTCCTTTTATTTTCTTGGTGCATGTCCTCGACGAGTTCAGAGTATAGAGAGTTGGGTATTGAGCTAGCTTCTCTTGAGGAAAACCTCTATCACCGACCCAAGAGGCCTCCCAAGGTGGAAGAAAAGAGAGACAAGGGAGCAGGAGATTCTCTTAATTTGTTTCTCAAGGAATCCCTCATGCAGCAGAGGGACGAAATGATGGAAACTTTTTCCCAAATCCTTCGTCAGATGTCGATAACAACAAATGCATCTTCATCAACTAGACACTTTGGACACACTTCCCCTTTCAAGTTACAAGTTAATTTTTTATATTCCTGTGTCTGAAGGTCAGATAGATGTGGATGCTTTGGAAAAGTGGTTAAATATTCTAGAAGGTTATTTCTCTGTCCATAATTTTTTCAACAGGGAAAAGATCACCTTTGCACTCCTTAAGGATCTCCTCCATGTCAAACATTGGTGGGAAAATTATTCTTATAAAAATTCCATAGAAAAGTATGGAATGTTTGAGGTTCAACCCACTTGGGATTTTTTATGGATTCCATAAAGGAACAGTATTACACTTTCGAAAACTATGATGATCAATACATGAGATCGACCAAACTACATCAACAGAGAGGCCAAATAGTGTCAAAGTTCACAAATACCTTCCATACGTTGCACACTAAGCTGGGTATCAAAGACTCTAAGCGACATCTATTTCTAAACTATCATGAGGCTCTAAACAAGTACATCCAAACTGAAATGGATTTTCCTGATATCTTATTACTGGGAGTCACTTATCGATATGTTATCAAAATCAAGAATAAATTTAAGTAGTAGAACAAGTGGGAGTTTAGGTGTGAAAATCCGTAACAACTAAAGTATGGTAAATACAACCCTAATTCATATAATATCCAAACTCAAGACAACCATTCCAATCCACAGGAAAAGAAGGGTAATGGGAAGACGAAGAAGAACATTGGAAAGTGGTGCAACTTCCACAAAATCCCTTGGCACAACACCAATGAATGTCGCTCCAAACAGTTATTAGAATATGAGCTCAAAGAAATAGATCCAAGCCCCAACTTAGACTCTGATTCGGAAAATAATAAAAGGAGACAAATCATATATGCAGAACCCATTGTTATTGTCACAACCACAACAGTCTAACTAGAAGAACCAGATGATCTTGAGGAGGGGGAGTGCTTCTTCCATTCACATATCTGGGTGAAGGGGACCCCACTTCATTTCATTGTTGATGGTGGAAGCCAAAATAACCTTATGTCAGTAGATTTCATCAAACATTTGTATTTATTGACAACACCACACATGTATCCATACAATGATAGGTGGCTTCCCCAGGGTCGAAATCTCTTCGTTAGCCAGCAGTATTACATGTCCTACAACATCAGTCCCTTCAAGGATGAGGTATTGTGTGATGTTTCCCCATTGGAAGTCTGTGATGTTCTTTTAGTCCAACCATATATGTGTAAGTGTCATGTTTTTTATGTCTCAACCCTGTAGTGTCATTGTTACTCTGGGGGGTTAGATTTACAGGATATCAGAGGTAGTTTTGACTATTGTCCCACCAAAACAGTGTCGCAAAGTAGTCTCTCATACAAAAAAGTTTGGCTTCTTCGCAATATGGTTAGAAGGAAAAAAAAAGGACACTACAACCACTACAGCCTCAACCCAATACCTTTCTATCAAGCAAAGGAAGATCGACAACATTGTAGAAGCGCATAAAGATATTCTTACTTCACCTACGGGGGTGCCTCCACATTTCCCAGTAAAGAAAATTCACAATAGACCCCTTCATACTCTTCATGTTTCATATTCAAAAATAGAGTCTTCCCATGTGCAGGTAGATCATGTATCTATATTAGTTCAATGGATCCAACCCCTCCAACAACAGGTTCATGACAACCTTCAACAAGCTAAGTAGGAAAACTTCTTCATCAAGGAAAGCATCTCACCAAGGTTCAGATTCATTAAAATATTCCTTGGGAACATGATGAAATGGAGACCATTTCTTCCTAAGGGGGAGGAATGATCTAGGTGGATATTGGTGGCCACCCACCTATTCCACTGGCTCGAAATATAGTTTTCCACCTTAGCAATTTTTTCTACATTGTTTTAGGTCCAAAACTTTTGGGGTCGTTTTGAGGCACTAAATGATGTGTTATTATTTTATATTCCTTTCCAATGAGTTATTGTGCACCCCAAATAGATATTGTATGAAAAAATTACACCCTCGGGAAGTTGACGTATCAACTACCCCCATCGGGGCCCGAAAATCTTTTGGTGTTTCATCTTCTGGGGTTAAGTTTTGGATTTTATTTATGTTGAAAAGGACTTTGGATCCTCATTGTAAACATCAGCTTATTGTGAATGAGAACGTCATAGCTCTTCTCGGAGATAAGTTGCCACCATTCTAGTGAGTTCATTCACTCTATATTTTTATAGTTTATGTACATTTCTCTCATTAACAGAAATTTTGTATTATTGTATCTCTCTGTTTCTTGCAATATTTATGTGTATTTAATTGTTATATCTCCTCCTTCATTTTTTTCTCAAAATAATCTGGATCAACAACCATATTGTAGCACATGAGTTGATTGCATTTACAATACCTTGGGGAACATTTATGTATGATAAAATGCCCTTTGGTTTAATAAATGCAGGTGAAACCTTCCAGAGAACCATGGACATAGATTTTGTGGGATAAAGTGGTAATTTTTTATTTATTTATTTAGATGACTTGACTATTTTTTCAAATTCTGGGGAAGATCACTTAAAACATCTTAGACAAACTTTTGTAAGATGCAAGAAAAATGGTCTATCACTTAATCCTAAAAAAACACATTTTGTAATGCAAAAAGGTAAATTGTTAAGACATATTGTCTCAAAGGATGGTGTGAATATTGATCCCCAATGAGTTCAACCAATCAAAGTCATCAATTTACCAAGAAATAAAAAGAAATTCATTCATTTCTAGGAAAAATAAATTTCTTAAGAAGATTAATCCCTAACTTTGTTGAAGTTGTACAAGATTTGACATATATGTTAAAAAAGGAAAATGATGTTAAATGGTCCCTAGAAGCTATATTCTCATTTGAGTAAATCAAGAAATATTTGAGTGAAGCACCAGTGTTGGTATGTCCAAACTACTCAAAATATTTCCTTATCTTTTCTTTCACTTCTAGAAACACTATTGTTGTTGTTCTTTTACAAAAGAATGATGAAAATTATGAACAAACTATTGCATTATTTAGTAAAATTTTAAGAGATTCAGATCTCAAATATAACATTATTGAAAAGCAAGAATATGCATTAGTAAAAGATTTAAAATCTTTTAGAGATTATATTTTACAATCCAAAATAATGTACCTAGCAGTATGGTCAAAGAAGTTCTGACACAACCAGATAGTGATGGGAGAAGAGGGAAATGGATAAAAAAAAAACAAGAGTATGACCTTGAAACAAAACCTACAAAACTAATTAAAGGTCAAGGGCTAGAAAAACTGTTAGAAAAATCAAATTGTAAATCTATTGGAATAAATTTAATCTCCCAAACATCGAAACCTTTTTTGGAAAGTTTAGAAGAAACACAGTTACAACAATCTTTTAAAAAAAATATGAATTTTTTTCTTTATCTCTATGGTACAAAGATATTGTTGCATATTTGCAAACTCTTAAATTCCCATCCCATATAAATCAAGCTAAAGCAAGATATTTGAAACTAAAAGCTATCAAATATTGTATCATTAATGGAAAAATTTATTGGAAAGATTCCTTGGGAATTCTTTTAAATTGTATTGTTGAAGAGGAAACCGAAGGGATTATAGATTAATTTCACAAAGAAATATGTGGAGGACATCATGCTTGGAGAGCTACAACTTATAAAATTTTAAGAGCAGGCTATTATTGGCCAAAATTGTTCTTAGAGGGGAATGGTAAGGTAAGATTGTGTACATAATATCAATTTTTTGTTGGTAAACAAAAATTATCTTCTTTACCTCTAGTTCCAATCAAAGTTGAAGCCCCTTTTCAATAGCGGGGTTTAGATTTATAGGTGAAATTCATCCACCTTCTAGTACACAACATAAGTGGATTCTAACTGCAACAGACTATTTTTCTAAATGGGTGGAAGCAATTTCTACAAAATTTGATATTGATGCAGTTGTCATTAAATTTCTTAAAGAAAACATTATTACTAGATTTGGTTGTTCAAGGAAAATCATTACAGATAATTCTCAAGATTTTAAATCCCCTTCTATGATAGATTTTTGTCAAAAATATAATAGTGTTCTTGTACATTCAACTAATTATTATCCCCAAGGTAATGGATTGGAAGAATCATCAAATAAGAGTCTAATAAAAATCATTAATAAAGTCCTCAATGATAACAAAAGGTCTTGGAATTCTCATCTGAAATATGCACTATGTGCAAACAAAATCAACACAAAACGAGAAACATGTATGCCTCCTTTTAAATTGGTTTATGGTATAGATGGTGTACTTCATATTAATTTGTCCTTGCCTGTTATGAAATTATTGCAGGATGTTGAAAAAGAACCAAATGGTCTTACTAGAACGATGAATCAGTTAATGAACAAGTGAATGAGAAATTTCAAGAATATCAAGACAAAATGAACACTATCTTTGATAGAAGATCAAAACAAAGAAACTGTGTTCCTAGTGACTTAGTACTAAAATGGGATACCAAAAGAGAAGACCATGTAAAGCATGGAAAATTTGATAATATATGGCTTTGTCATTTTTAAGATTGCTTCAATTGAAGGAAACAATTCCTTTTCTCTTTAGATTCTAGATGGAGATCTACTAGAATTGTCCGTGAATGGGTGATTCTTGAAGCATTTTATTCAATTTTAGGCAGTTTCTAAATTTTCCATTTCATTGTAAATAATTGGTTTGGATTGACATTGGCATTTACTTTTCATAAGACTTCTAAATATTTTTGAAATAATTTAATTGGATCTCAAGTTTCTATTCATAAAAACTTTTTATTTTATTAAAATGAATGATCCAATTAAAATAAAATAAATTTTCCTAGAATAAATTATTTATTTTTAGAGTAGTTGTTTACATTTAAACATGATTAATTTCTTGTTAGATTGGATTAGATTTTGATGTTCTTTAAAATAAATAAATCCTTATAATCTCAAAAAAAATCCTAATCTTAGTAGAAAGGATTGATCAAACTAATGATGATAGATTTTTGACTTGTATCATCAACTAGAAAGGAAAATATATTTAAATTGCTTATTAAAGTTGAAAGGGTATATTTAGGGTAATTCTTTTATAGATAAAGTCTTGGTTGTCAAGTTTCAACTAAATGAGTTGCCCAAGGAAATTTATCTAAACATTTAAATTGACAAATCATGAGACTCATTTATTTTGGAAAGAAATAGTCAATATTGGGGAAATCAAAAACTTTGAGTATATTGTATAACTCAGGTATTTTCAACTCATCTTTGATAAATAGGCATCATCTCTAGGTGTAAAAAACATATTGATTTCCCCCGTGTCATATAAAGTGCATATGAAAATCGCGATGGTGAAAGTAAATTCATTTGGGAAATGCAAGTATCTTCACCGGGGCTATGGACACTCGTTGGCAGTGAAGTGTTGGATAGTTGGTTTGGAAAGTTAGTTGTCATTGATGTCAACCCCTGGAGAGTGATATTGTATATTTATGGAAACCCTTAGAGATTGATGTCAACCCTTGGAGAATTTTGGAAACCCCATAGATGCGGATGAGATCATTGGATAGTTGGTTATCATTTGTATGAACGAGGTTGATTGTGAGTTATTTGATGTCAGCATATGTCATGGATACATTTGATAAAGTCTACATGAAGCCTCGGAGGTGTGGTTATGGAACCCGAAGATTGTTGAGGAATATGGACATGAAGGACAGTGCAAATGCAGGTAAGATACTCATAGATGGAAAGTACTCATCATGTCATTTTGGTGATATGTGGAACGTCATGTGGTTACTCACGATTAGGGATATATGGCCTTGTAAAATTGGAAGCCCCGAAGAGTGGTCAAGAAGCCCCTATTTGGTTACAAGTATTAGTCAAAGGCTAAATTGGTTGCAAAAAGAAATCCCTAAAGTAAGGAGAGAGATTACTATAAAAAATTATATAAACGCATCAAAAAGTCTCTCATAAGCACATACACTTACATTTGAATATCTATCTTGTGAATGTTATGGTTATCTTTTTATTAGAAAATATGAGGTTAAATTTCATGTCAAGTATAAAGTTACGAATGAAGGTCGAAGGTGAAAGTATTCAAGTTGCATAAACTGTGAGTAACCCTATTTTCTGAGGCATCCACAAGTTGCAGGTTAGAAGGGTGCATACGTATGCAGTCTGTAGCGGAGAAAAGCATGGATATCCGCAGGTAGTAGTAAAGGAAGTTATGGATCTATGAAAAGCTTGTGAAAGTCTTAGAAGACATGTTGGTACCTGGTTATGGTTATGGTGTTATGGTACATGCATGGTGATGATAGTATGTGATATGATACATCTTGGTGATGTTATGGTACATTGATTAGAAGAATTATTGGGTATCTTGGCGTATGGTGTGGTTACATGTTATGGTGCAAACTTGAGGCTTGTTATATTTTGTTATGAGGTTACATCTTGGTGACATTGAGGAGCATGCTAGAGCCATGTGTTTGTGGGATTTGGTATATGAATTGAGTCACATCATTGGATGCCTGGTACATGTTGGTTGAGGTATACTTGGATTGGTATAGGATTGATACATGATATAGTAAAGGTGTTGGTTCATGGTTGATGCATGGTGTTGGCACAGGGGTAGAACTAGGGTTCAACGCTTCAACAACGCACCCAAAAAAACCTAACTACCGACCCTTTCGGAAACAACTGCGAAGGAGATGAAGTCTCACCCGAGGTAGAGGCAGGGGAGGTTGCAGGACTCAAGTGTCTACAACCAAGTTGGGACACATATCTGTGATTACAACACTTAACAGAGCACTTAGCCAATAACATGCATTATATTATGATTCTCATTCACATCGCAGATTAACTCTTATTACAGATCAGCGCAGTAGCAATCAAGATCAAGCTCTTAAAACCTCTTAGCACATAGCATTAGCTTAGATCTAACATTCAAATACCATTAAGCACTAAAAAAAAACATTAAATGTATTCATCATACATTATAACAACAACACTAAGCATAAATCACATAAACAACATCGCACAAAGCACATCAAGACACATGATATAAGTGGTTCACCCTACTGTGGGGCTACGTCCACCAACTTCTTCTTCTTCTTTATTAGTATTCAATATGCTTACATTCATCTACTTTTGTGCACAAATCCACAGAGCCTAACTCCATAGAGCACAGGAGATCTGTGAGTTGCGCACCAGATCCTACTTCCCAAAACCAGGTCAAGGCACAGAGCCAACTCCTTAGTATCACAGAGCACTTACATACAATGTTTGTGCACAAAGAAACTTACAAAACACTTTCACTTAGCTCTGTAATCCCTAACACATTCTTGCACAAATCCAACCAGATCTACTTCTTACATCGCTTAGCTACTTATTTATATCATTACAAAAATTCCTAATCATGGGTAAACCCATGGGCTGACATACCTTAACCCATTACATAAACCCTAGTAAACCCCTTGTTGGGTCTACAATCCCACAAAACAAGCGAGATCTCGCGACCTCCACTCTTCCTGGGCATTCCATCTTTGACCAGCATGTCGAAGTCCCAAAAGTGGTCCAACACAACCAATGTTTCCTCAAAACTTGGTCAAGGGCCAACACATGGTTTGGTACAGGTGTTAGTGCATGGTTGTTGCACTTGTTGTGTTATATATTGTGGTATACGATTGATGTTTGGTATGGTTTAGGTTGATGGTTTGGTACATGCTTTGGTACATGTTTGAGACACATAACCTGTGATGGTATGTTGGTGATCTTGGTACATGCTTGGTAGAGGCATGTGTTTATGTTGGACATCTAGTTGAGAGGTTTCCTTGGTGTATGATCCATGTGAGAGGATCTGATTGAGTATCGGTGATAGTGATAGGTTGGAAAGGTTGATCAGTGAAAAGTTGATGTGGCATATTGGATATAGTGACAGTGGCAGTGATTGTAGTAGTTGGTGTACACGTATATTCTTAGCGTGGTTGGACAGGGCAAGGAAAGGGATTTGCAGCCTCCTTCTGGTTGGTTTTGGAGAATCATGGAGTTGGGCTTCCTTCAAGTTGGATCCTGAGAATTAGGGGGTTGTAGCCTCCTTCTGGTTGGATCCATATAATTTAGGGAGTTTTATCTTTTCCTTAAGGTTGGATCCTGCGAATAGAGGGTTGGAGCCTCCTTATAGTTGCAGCTGGAGTATTTGAAAGTTGGTGTTTCCTATGAATGAATTATTGATATATATAAGAAATCATTATTTGGTTTTATCCCATTTGGGTTTCCACGTAAATATTGGTGTACTGTGTATTTGATGTGATGGTGTTGATGTGATGTTTCTTATGATTATATGCTCATGATATATTGAATGAAAACATAGATGATACATTGATGATAAATTGTTGAACATTGTTGTTAAAGTGAAATAATGTATGTTGTGGTTAAAAGTGGTATAAAGTGATCATACTGATTCACCCCCCCCCCACTCTCAATATCCCAATAATTGGTATCAAAGAAGGTTCCTTCAAAAAATAGATTAACCACTAGAAGGTATATCATGGAGTGTAGTGTGAATGGAGTACCAATGTTTGATGGTCAGAGTGGTCTAAAGTATGAGTATTGGAGCTCAAAGATGAATTTTGTTTTAAAGGAATAGGGGTATGATATTTGACAATCAGTTGTGACAGGATACAATGGTACAAAGAAACCTAAGATTACATCCAAGAAGGNTAAATATTGGTGTACTGTGTATTTGATGTGATGGTGTTGATGTGATGTTTCTTATGATTATATGCTCATGATATATTGAATGAAAACATAGATGATACATTGATGATAAATTGTTGAACATTGTTGTTAAAGTGAAATAATATATATTGTGGTTAAAAGTGGTATAAAGTGATCATGCTGATTCACCCCTCGCCCCCCCGCTCTCAATATCCCAATAATTGGTATCAAAGAAGGTTCCTTCAAAAAATAGATTAACCACTAGAAGGTATATCATGGAGTGTAGTGTGAATGGAGTACCAAGGTTTGATGGTCAGAGTGGTCTAAAGTATGAGTATTGGAGCTCAAAGATGAATTTTGTTTTAAAGGAATAGGGGTATGATATTTGACAATCAGTTGTGACAGGATACAATGGTACAAAGAAACCTAAGATTACATCCAAGAAGGAATTAAATAAGAACAACAAAAGAGCAATGGATTTAATTTTGGAAGTACTATATGATTTAGTAAAAGAAAAAGTGGGTAAATTCTCATCAGCTAGATAACTTTGGGATAAGCTACATAACATCTATTCTTTTTCTCCCATCATAGAGTCAAAGTTTGCTAAAGAATATACAGGTACATAACAGGAATAAAGATGTTCATCATATCAGATAGATTTAGAAGAGGAAGAGTGTGAAGAGGAAGAAGTCGATTACAGATAAGAATTGATGAGTTCCATAGAAGTTATAAAGAGGGAAAAGGAGACAAACAAGTCACTCTGGGTAGAAATAAAGGAGAAAGAAGAATCTCAGAACTCCAACTCCAAAGAAGTAGAGCAGATAATCATGATACTAAAATGTTAGCTAGAAGAATCCAAAAGGATTGAAGAAACTCTCGAAAATCAGAAGCAATGTTTGGAAGAAAAAATAGTAGCACAGAAGGAAGAAGCGAAAAAGAGAGAGAAGATATTGGCAGATCATCTCAAGGAAAGAACTAAGGACCTAAATCAGCTTGAAGCATAATTTGGTCAAGAAGAGCGAATACTTGAAAAGGAAATAATTTCCTTGAAGATCCAACTTGAAGAAGCAAAGCGAACAAAAGAAGTAATGAAGAGTCAGATGATGAAGAAATAAGAAGAGGTTGTGAAGCTTGAAGAAGAAGTTGTCACATTGAGAGGAAAAATCGGTAAGCTCAACAAGAACGATGAAGAGACAAAAAAATCCACATCATCAATAGAGAATGTTGAAGAGAAGCACTCTAAGTTTCCAAAAAATAAGAATGAAGAAAAGACTAAGAGTTATGCAGAAGTACTCAAGGGAAGGAATCATGGTCAGCCATAATCAAAGAAAAATGATAGAAATGCATCTTCAAGAAGATCCTCCACATTCAAGCCACATAGGAGCGCAAATCATGATCATGATCAGCCAAGAAAAGAATTCAGAAGGACTACACCACAAAGAACACCATTCACTCCCAGGTATTTAAATTTATTTTATGGCCATTGTTTTTTTTGTACTAACTTTGGACATAAAGTTGCAGATTGCAAGGCTTATGGAAGAAATGTTCAAGAAAGAAATTCTTATGTGGCCCCACATGATAGTGAATGTTACAAATGCGATAACTATGGGCACATAGCTCATGATTGTAGAAGCATGACGGATACTTCTATGAAAGAGAACATTGATATTATATATAAGAAAGTGTGGAAAAGAAAACAAGAATAGGTAAAGGAAGATGAGATAAACAAAGGACACCCAGAAGTCATACTCTTAGGATTGGAAATAGTACGAGATCAAGAAAAATATATAGGTAAAAGGAACATGTCAGATACATGAATATTTGGAGAATAAATTGAAAACAAGAAGAACAGGTGAATAAATACCAGGTCCCAGAGATTGCAGGATTTACAGTAGTACGAGAAAGCAAAGAAGAACATGTTCAAGAGATTTTACTTTCAGGAATTGTAGTGCGAGATCAATCCATAGACTGAAAGGAAGAAGTTAGAGTTCACAGAGATGATGAGTCTACAAATGAAGAGGAAGATTGCGCTGCATCAGATCGGGTATTTTTCTGAACCACCTGGCTTGGAGACTCCCTATAAATATGAATATTGAATAGGGGAATTTAGTGCAGTAGCTACTAGAAATAAAAGAACCATATTTCGAGTAATATGAAGTGATTACAGAGACAATTCAGAGTAGTCAAATAGCATAAGTATAGAGTAATAGATTGATCGATTGAGAAGTAGTGTTCCCACAGAAGTATTAATTAGCAGTTACACAGGAAGAATTTTATGATTGTATTGCACGTATGTATTCAGGCAGGGATATCTTCAGTATAGGTTGTTCTAGACATGCATATTTTGATGAGAATATAGATCATATCAGTGGACATATTTGATTTAGTTTGATAAACAAGAACATGTGATGATCAGTTGTAGGATATTCACATGAAGCCTTCATGATAGTTCAATGACAGATGGGTCAACATTGTGGACAATTGAGTAGCAGGGTTATGAATAGTTTGTGACATATGGATAGAGATGGATTCATGAGATTCTTAGTAGGTACATGAAACATGGTTCAGATTACATAGCAACATATTTACAACTGGAATAAATGGAATCAGTTAGTCACAAAAAGGAAAAGTAGTGAAAGGCACAATAGAACAGGAAAAGAGAAACCTTCAGCAAAATTTATATCATCAGAAAGAAATCATTGAACAGTGAGGTCAAGTGATCATGACAAGTGATTGAAGAAATCAAGTAATGAATGCTTTTTATATATGTCAGTGAATTTCAAGAAGAAGAACCAATGGAAAATAAGCAGCGATGGAAGTGAGGAAAGAAAACATGTATAGGTAGCCTTACATTGATCTACATGATATTTTGCAGAGAAATCAAATCATCAAAGAGAGAGATCTAGAAAGGAAGATTAGTAACATACAGATAGGGAGACATATCCATAGGAGGAGCTATTATTTTCCCCATGATTGGATGGATCATGTATAGTGTCAGGAGGAGACATATCGACAAGGGGAGTTAACCTTAGGTTAAATACGAAGAGAAGGAACATAAGAATGAAGACATGGGGAGAATCGTGAAGGAAAGATACCCTTTTCCATTGATATCAAAGGGGGAGAGATAGAAACAGTGATGAGGAGTGATGATCACAAGGGAGAATGAGCATGAGTGTTGTCATGCCTAAGTGTTTCCATCAATGCCAAAGGGGGAGATTGTTGGATAGATGGTTGTCATTGATGTCGAACCTTGGAGAGAGATCTTGGATATTGATGTCAACCCTTGGAGAATTCTATAATCCCCAGAGATATGGACAAGATCGTTGGACAGTTGGTTATCATCTATATGATCGAGGTTTATTGTGAGTTAGTTGATATCAACATATGTGATGGATACATTTAATGAAGTCTACATGAAGCCCCAGAGGTGTGTCTATGGAGCCTGAATTTTGTTGAGGAATATGGACATGCAGGATAGTGAAAATGTAGGTAAGATACTCATATATGGACGACACTCATCGTTACATTTTCGGTGATATGTGGAATTCCACATTGTTCCTCACGGTTAGGGAGATATGGCCTTGTAAATTTGGAATCCCCTAGTTGGTTACAAGTCTTAGTCAAAGCGTAAAGTGGTTGCAATAAGAAAGCCCTAAAGTAAGGAGAGAGATTACTATGAAAAAGTATATAAACACATCAAGGAGTCTCCCATAAGCACATACACTTACATTTGAATATCGATATTGTGAATGTTATGGTTATCGTTTTATTGGAAAATTTTAGGTTAAATCTGATGTCAAGTCTAAATTTACAAAGGAAGGTCGAAGGTGAAAGTCTCAGAGTTGCAAAAACTGTGAGTAACCCTAGTTTATGAGGCATATGCGGTCTACAGTGGAAACAAACGTGGATATCCATGGGTAGTACTAAAGGAAGTCGTGGATCTGTGAAAATCTTGTGAAAGGGTGAGAAGAGATGTTGGTACATGGTTTCTAAGGACTGTGGAAGAAGTTACAGGTCATTTTATAGTACAACAGGTCAGCTACAGGATTAGAGGTAAGTTTTAAGGGTTATGGTTATGGTTTTATGGTACATGCATGGTGATGATAGTATGTGATATGATACATCTTGGTGATGTTATGGTACATTTAATAGAAGAATTATTGGCTATATTGGAATATGGTTTGGTTACATGTTGCGGTTCATACTTGAGGCTTTTTATATTGTGTTATGAGGTTTCATATTGGTGACATTGAGGAGCATGATAGAGGCATGTGTTTGTGGGATTTGGAATATGATTTGAGGCACATCATTGGATGCGTGTTACATGTCGGTTGAGGTATACTTGGATTGATATAGGATTGATACATGATATTGTAGAGGTGTTGGTGCATGGTTGATGCATGGTTTGGTACAGGTGTTAGTACATGGATGATGCACTTATTGTGGTACAGGTTGTGGTACACAGTTGATGCTTGGTATGGTTTAGGTTGATGGTTCAGTACATGCTTTTGTACATGGCTGAGACACATACCCTATGATGTTATCTTGGTGATCTTGGTACATGCTTGGTAGAGGCATGTGTTGATGTTGTACATCTAGTTGAGAGGTGTCCTTGGTGTATTATCCATGTGAGAGGATATGGTTGACTATCAGTGACAGTGAAAAGTTGGACAGGTTGATTAGTGACAAGTTGATGTGATAGGTTGGATAGAGTATCAGGTTGACAGTGACAGTGAAAGTGATTGTGGTACTTGGTCTACACTTATATTTCAAGGTGGTTGGACGGGGAAAGGAAAGGGGGTTGTAACCTCCTTCCGATTGGTGCTGAAGAATCGGGGATTTGGAGCTTCCTTCAAGTTGGAGCCTGAGAATCAAGGGGTTGTAGCCTCCTTCTGGTTGGAGCCAAAGAATTTAGGGAGTTGTAGATTCCTTCAGGTTGGAGATTAAGAATAGGGGGTTGGAGCATCCCTCCTGTTTCACTTGGTGAATTTGGAACTTGGTGCTTCCTATGAATGAATTATTGATATATATAAGAAATCATTATGTGGTTTTCTCCCATTTGGGTTTCCACATAAATATTGGTGTATTATGTATTTGATGTGATGTTTCTTATGATTAAATGCTCATGATATATTGAATGAAAACATAGATGATACATTGATGATAAATTGTTGAACATTGTTGTTAAAGTTAAAGAATATATTTTGTGGTTAAAAGTGGTATAAAGTGATCATATTGATTCACCCCCCCCCCTCTTAGTATCCCAACATGAATCAAGGCCTAGCTATGGCGTTGGGGTGACTACACCATATGTTATGGATGCTTTTTGGTAGTGTAGCAACACCATGAAGATGGAGATTACCAAATGAGTGTCTTTATTTAAATTACTCAATTAAAATAGTTTCCTTATGAATAACTTCATCCTGACCTTGATAAGCTATAAATATAATTTTTTATATTTTTATCCTTTTTCTATTAACATGTTGAAATCTGTAATTATTATTTAATTTTTTCTCTTCTATTAGAGGTTAATTTTATATTGAGAAAAAAAGTTTATTTGATTTATTTTAAAAGAAAAGTTTTATCTCTTTGAAAGCTTAGTTTTATAGTTGAAGTTTTGTTTTCAAAATAATGACTCCATGATCTAATAAGAAGACACTTGTTCTATTGTTCTTTTGTGCCTCAAGCAGACAGAATCCCTAATTGGAGCCAAATGTTGTAACATTTTCTAAATTTTCTATAAAATGTAGAACTTTCATTTTAATGAATTTTAACTAGGGGTTGATTTTTTTTATTTTTTTTTTAACAGAAATGGTTATGGGGTGTTTATATTCATCTTGGCCTGAATGCCAAAAATCTAATTACATTGAATATTTCTTTGTTCTGATGCATCTCGCTGCTAAGAATGAGGGTGCAGCTGAGGCTTTCCGATTTCCTCCTTGATAAGGAGCGCAAATACTTTATTTCAGTGATTTTCCCCCACTTGGAGATACAGACAAATTTGTTTAAGAGTAAACAGTAAAACATGGCAGCAAACTTCTTAAGGAATGGGTTCCCATGATTCTTCTTCATCTTTCATCTTGACCCCGACAGAGAGGAGGGATGCTTTGTTGGCTTCGATGTCTGCCTCTTTATTGTGGATTCTCAACACATGATAGTACCTCAAATTCTGAAAGTAGATTCCCAAGCCTTTGATTCTAATTATCAGCCTTGATAGTTTAAGATCCGAAGCTGGGGAGATGGAAACCATTGCGTTTATGATGATCTGGGAGTCACCTATAACATTGGCTTCTTTTATGTTTAAGTCTTTGAGGATCTTGAGGCCTTGGAAGAGGGCCAAGGCCTCAGCTTGAATGCTGGAAGAATAACCGAGTCCCCAGGCATAGGTATGGATTTTATCCCCAAAAGGATTTACAACAACACCTCCTGCACCAGCTTTGCCCGGATTGCCCTTTGTTGCTCCATCAAAAAAGAGGGAATGCCTTGCTTGCGTTTTGAGCCAATCTTGAAAGTCGGTTTCAGATTTTCTTATTTGCCACTCTTTAATAGTAGGGGCTTTTCTGGCTGTTGGGGTGAATCTAATATCTAGAGTTGATCCCCATGCAATGTCCTGAAGACTGAGATTGGAGTCGTCCTTTATGTCAATCAGGCATTCC
>SNQJ01S0075931.1:16601-40288 GCA_010110895.2 Picea sitchensis
ATTTCCAACTTATATTTTTAGTCAAAGCAAGCCATCCATGTGGCGAAATGAAAGCAAAAGAGGAAATAATGATTTTAAACCTCCTAAGTGCCTATGTGTTTTGACTAATCCCTTTATATGAAGAGGGGACTAAGTGTGGTGCAGCTTTAAAACATGCATGAAGTCACTTTTAAGAAGACTAAAAGCCTTCCCCAAATCTCAAAAACCTTACAATGTGAATTTTTTGCACAGGTGCATGGGTCTCAGTGGAGACAGAGGTGCACAGAGCGCATGTGCGCAGACCGAAACGAGCTAATTGGCATAGGTGTACAGAACAAAACTGTGACTTAGGCACATGTGCGCATGATGCGCGTCTGTGGGCCAAAAAACCCACGAACAGATGACACACGGCCGTGAATGAAAATTATGGATGGAATTCTCTCAATTCAACTTGGAATTGGATGATTAGTAGGTCGGCCTAGGCTGGTTAATGCACTTGCAAGTTAAATAAACCAAAAGAAGAGCTAGAAAAACCCAAATGGGGTAGGAAATTGATACCTTTCCCCAGTGGAGTCGCCAATCTGTTGTGCCTCTTTCATCACCTTAGTGAGAAAAATAGAGGTGCTTGCAAGCTTATTTGGGTTTGCTAAGAAGGACAGCTAGAAGGAAAAGGGTTAGAGAAAGAAATATAAAAGAGCAATTAAGAAATAAACTAAGAAATAAAAAAACAACTAAATTAATAAGCATAGGGACATAAGGACAAAAGAAACAATGAGACCCATGTCACCAATGATAAGGCTGATATTAGTGAAAGAAAACACCGAGAAGAAACAAGACTATGAGTCCCTTCTTCCTCCAAGGGAGGGCTCTTGGACCCCCACAAATAAGCTCTTCTTACAACTTTGAAAATGAAAATGGTGAAAGAATTCATTGCTAATCCACTCAAGGGGTGAGATGGATTGCCCAATGCAATGATGCTAGTATACTCTTGATGGGAATAGGGGATTCCTCAAGAGAATAGTGGCAGCATAACTTTGCTATTGAATTCCTTGAAAAATGAAGTGTATCCATGGCCTTCTTATAGCATTACTTTGAGGTATTGTCCAACTAGTTGGTAGTGTGTAAAGAGGCTAATTGGGGAATTTCTAGGTCTTTGACCAGCCACCCAGTCAAATCCAATCCAGATTTGAGTGTCAAATCAACATGGAAGCTGAACCAGAAGTGGGTGGGAGGCCAACCACTCTCATAAATGCGTCGTTTCTCAGGTGCGCGGCTTTTTGCGACAACAGTCGTGCATCGTGCGCATGTGCACGATTTTTGTGTTTATGTTTTGCGCATGTGCACGTGCGCCCTGTGTATTCATAGCGCCCTTTAATTTTTTCACTATTTGTATAGTTTTTTATCCTTTGGAAATGCTTTTGTGGTAATTTTGGTCCATGGGTGACCTCATAACTGTTTGACAACGCTGAATTCTTGTAACCATTTGCGGATAAAATTTCAGTGATAACAATGATGTCTAATCTATATGTTGTGACCGATGTATGAAGCTTATGTATATGTGATGATGTGTTAATGTGATAAATGCCAATATAACACTATGTTATCCATGTTATCTGCTATTTGATTAAATTGTCTTGGAATATGTGTAAATGTGATTGAATCAAAGTTGAGAGATAAAAGTCTAACTTGCAGGTATTTGCGAAAGAGGAAAGGATCGTGTACACAATATACATTGTTGAGTTGCAGGACAACAAGCTGAGAATCTAATAAAATGCTAAGGTGACAAATATGGCGGTGACTGGCCTCAGCAAAGAGACCAATGACAGCGGCATATTATGCTTGGTTGTTGGTGGTTGAGCCCAAACATATGTTTCTAGAGTGGAGTAGTTCATGTGAGGGGATATAGAGGGCCCAAGCAGCCGAAGAAAGATTTTCTGTCCAACGACTAGCGCCGTTAGTGTAACCGATGTGGTAGGTTGATGGAGGATGCATCTGTCTATAACATAGATGGTAAATCATATATGAGGAGTGGTGGTGAAAAAAGAAGACTAAAAAACTCTACAAATGTGTACAAAGTAAAAGCCTAAGGTAGAATGGCTACGCTCAGGAGTAAAACTTTTTTAAGTACAACTCGTTGACGGGTTCTTTGAGAGGGTATCTCTCTAGAGAGGCCAAGATGTATTCCCCCTTAGTGAGACAGTGTTGGACGATGTAGGGTCCATGCCATAAGGATTCGAATTTCCCATGGCTGATAGTATCGTGGGTAATATCATAGGCTAGGACGAGATCCCCTTCGTTGAATGAGTGAATATTGACATGGCGGTCGAAGGTGGCTTTGGACCATTTTTTAGTTTCCTCATTGTTTTGTAATGAATATCTACGATCTTCATCCAGTGACTCTAAGGTCAACAAGCACTACTCCATTGGAGTAGTTTCAGGTAATAGCTCGATGGCAGTGTGTAATGTGGGAATTTCACACTCGATAGAGAGGGTCGCTTCAATTCCATGGACGAGGTGGACCAGTGAAACCAGTGGTAGTTTTGACAGTTGTGCGATAATCCCATAATGCAAAAAACAACATATGATGCTAGTTGGTCATATGTTTTTGGACGTTACGTTGGAGCATGGTTTTGATGACTTTGTTGACAGCCTCAACTTACCCATTTGAATGAGGGTAGTATGGGGAGGAAAACTCGTGGGAGAAGCCTAACTTTTTGAAGAGTTCTATTTAGATATCGTTCTCAAAGTGTTTACTATGATTAGACACTAACTGTAGTGGTACTCTGAAACATGTAATGACGTGGTTGAAGAAAAATGCGTTGTATTGTCAGTGGTATTATTGAAAGTGGGCATGGATTCAACCCATTTGGTAAAGTAATCGACTGCCATGACAATGTACTTGTGTCCATTACTGGATGGAGGATTGCACATCATGAATTCTATGCCCCATTTGCAGAAGGGGTCGACAGTGATGACTGGATGTAGAAGAGTGGGTGGCGCTTGTGCTTTATTTTCATAAAGCTAGCATTTTTCGCATTGCTTGACTACGTGGATGCAGTCATTAAACAATGTGGGCCAAAAGTATCCTACGCAAATGATTTTTTGGGCGGTGGACATACCTGAGAGGTGACCACCGCAGGTGTTGCTATGGAAATCGTTCAAGACTCTGTCAGATTCATCGATGGTCAGACATCGGCAAAGAATGGTGTCAACCCCACATCGATATAAGATGTCTCCTGTGAGAAGGTATCTAGGGGCCTGATGGAGAATGCACCAATGATCATCTCGAGAGAGATGATACCCAAACCTCTGTGTCTGAAAGTAGAAGAGAAGGTTGCCATACCAGGGGTCATCTAAGGGGATGAAGAAGAGGTGTTCATTGGGAAAATCCATATTGATAGGTGAGGCTTGAGCGTCTGAGGGAAATGTCGTGATGAGTTTTGCGAGGACGAGTGCTTTCTTTCTTTTGGGAGTTGATAACTCTAGGTTGTGTTCCTGAAGGATAATGATCCATCAGGAAAATTTTCCATTAATTTGACATCACTAAGAAAGTACTGCATGGGGTTGGAATCTACTACAAATTTGGTAGTTTGAAGCAAGATATAGTGTCGCAACTTTTGGACTGCGAGGACAACTGTGAGGGATAGTTTCTTGTCGTGATTGTATTTCAGAGGTGGTCCTAAAAGATTTTTAATGATCTAGTAAATGACATGCTCACACCCATCATCTCCTAATTGGATGAGGACTCCTGCTACTGAGACGGTCGAGGATGATAAGTAGAGGATGTAATCATCGTCATAGTCTGGATGACTAATCAAAGGGGCATTGGATAGGGATAATTTTTAATCATCAAAATAATTTTGAGCATATTCATCCCATCGAAATGGGATGTCGTGACGCAGTAAGTAGAGGAAACCATGCACATGAGTGGCATAATCTGGGAAAAAATGACGTAAGAAGTTAGCTTTTCCTTGTAGGCTCTGCAGTTGGTGTAAATTCCTTGGTGGTGGAATTTTTTTTATAGCTTGGACCTTGAAGGGGGTCCACTGTGATGCCATATTGGGAGACAATGAACCCAAGAAGGAATTTGGTGGTGAAGAAAAATACACACTTGAGGGGGTTCAAACGGATATTGTACTGGTGACATCATTGAAAAATGATGCGTAAGTCGTCTAAATGTTGAGTTCGCTTCTTGGATCGACCAGTGAGGTCATCCAAATAAGTGAGGATAATGCAAGCAACATCATGGAAAACATAATTCATGGCTCGTTGAAATGTAGCACCGGCATTCTTGAGGCCGAAAGGCATGACGCGATAAGCAAAAGTACCCCATGGGGTAGTAAAAGTAGTTTTATATTGATCTGTTGGATGGATTTGGATTTGATCGTAGCCAAAGAACCCATCCATGAAGGACAAAGCTTCATGTCCGACACAATCATCGATTATTTGGTCAATGAAAGGGGTTGGAAAGTTGTCTTTGGGACAAGCATGGTTGAGATCGTGAAAGTCAGTGCAGACATGAATAGTGCCCTATTTTTTGTTAATGAGAACAAGGTTTGAAACCCATGAGGTATATGCAATGGGGTAAATAAACCTAGAAGCACATAATTTGTCAATTTCAGCTTTGATAGCAGCAACTTTGGATGGGTGAATGGGGAACTTCTTTTGGAGAACTAGGGTGAAATCTAGCCATGTGTCGATGCAATGTTCGACTATATAAGGATTGAGGTCTAGCATCTATGTATATGACCAGGAAAAAATATCTCGGTATTCCTGAAAGAGAGATTTGTAATTTGTGAGTTCTTCAGGGGAGCATGCGGTGCCAATGGTGATTTCTTCTACGATTCCCTCTTTGATGGAAATGTCGATTTTGACGGTGGGGGAGATATTGGCTATGTTTCCTTCTTCAAAAGAATCTGGGGCAGGGATAGGATTTTTGAACCAGTCTATGTGCCCCGAAGGAATAAATTCCTTGTTTTTGATTGCACATATGGAAGCTTGACTAGGAGAGTAAACGACCTCCTGTGAGAGAAACAATGCTCGGTGATGGAGCGCATTCCATGGGAAATCGGGGGTAGTGATTTCCTCTAGGATATACACATCACAATGAAAAATGTGAGAATATAGTGGATCTGAGGAGGTGGCAGGGGGGTTATCAAAGTTTGATTGTCCTCGAGTGATGAGGATGTGGAGGGGGTTTCACATGCATGTTGTGATGGCTCGCTTGACATAAACCAAATGTCCAGATACTGTGGGTGATAAACTGTGGTAGGGGGACAAGATTTCATGTGGGAAATGAACCAGAGAATTGGGAGTATTTGGGGGAATATCCTTAGACAGTCGATCAGTGAACCATGGAGGGGTAGGAAGTGAATCAGGTTCAGGGGAGGTGATATTAACTGTATCTAAATATTGCAGTATTGGCGGTGAGGTGATCGTCTATGATTGAACATGGTTTGAATGATGACCTTGGTATGCAATAATCAAAGGACAATGGTATGTAAACTGAGCCAGTGAGTCACAAAGAGTGCAAGGGCATCTCATCCTCTCGGGGACTAAGGAAGATACATAGCGAATGTCAGTGACGTGAGCACCAGTAAGGGGGAGAGGAGAGGGCTCTTGCTGAAAGGTTTGGCATATTGTGGCTAGCATCTAGAGAAACTGAGGTATATATGGGTAGTGATGAGTGTAGTGTCCATATTCTAAATATATGGCACAAGTGAATTTGGTTCGCAGCCCTTTACTTCATGTAGTGGAGGAAGTTGTAGTAGTACTAGATGTACTTAGTGAAGCGGTGAGCAATGTGGTTGATCTAGGGAGTTGGATCATATTGTGTAATTCAGGAAGACTGGGACATCTATTGGTGGGGTGTCCCTCTTTTTTGCATAGTTCACAATGAGGTTGAACTCAGGGAGGAAGTGGAGCCATGGGTTCTTTCTTCTTTTGTCTTCCCCCAGTATTAGCAGTGGTGTTAAAAATGGGGGTGAGGATGGTGTAGTCGGAGCCTAGACTAGAATTTGCATTGGGATTCCCTTTGTCTGAGGAGGGAGAGATGGTTGAGGGACCATCCTGAGTGGGTGAAGATACCATACCGTGATAGCTAGTACCATTTTTGGAAGGGTAAGCGTCGCAACTACCTGAAATACTTGAAATCCTAGTTGGGGATAGAAGAAGGGAATTTGAGTAATGGCTTGAGGGATTGTCTCCCAAACCGGTATTTTCCCCTGGAGGGGGAGGGGATCAAGGATAAGTGGTGTAGTAGGGTTCTCAAGGGATTCTTGAGGTAACAGTTCTTCAACTGGTGGAACGTCAGGGTGTGGGAAGGCCTCTGTGGGAGGAATAGTGTCTATGTTATCTATTCCTTTAGAAGATACGACACACACTTGTGTTGAAGGGGGTAGGAGGGGTGGTATTCCATGATATGCCCCCAACAAATATGGGTCTTTCAAAATTCCAGGACCCATTTCAATGAGTGAATAAGCATCTGAGCTAGTGCAGACAAGTGGAAGAATGTTATCGATGTTGGTTGAGTGGTTAGGCTCATAATGTGTAATTTGGTCAATGGTGATGATTTTCCCATTGTGGGGGAACATCATTGTTCAAAACATAGAAGAGGCCATTGCCTTCATAGCATACATGTAGCTACATCTGAACAGGATATTGTAATCAAGTGGGGCGTCGATAACTTCAATGTCTTTGAGGATGGTTTTTCCCCCGAGTTCAATGGGGACATTTTGGAAGAGCCCTTCAGGAGATGATGGTCGACCATCGTAGGCTTGCAGGGTGATGGAAGATGGTACTAGCTCAGGGGAGCCAAGTTTCTGCCATATAGTTTTGGACATGATGCATGTGGATGCACCTTCATCGATGATACAACGATGAATTGTGATGTTCTGAATCTTTACTGGTATTTGGAAAGCTACCAGAGCAGGGAGGCATGGTTCTCCACTATCTAGATCAAATGTAATGAGTCTAGTATCAGCTGGTTCGACTACCCCCAAGGTGGAAAGCAAGGATTTTTGTTGAGTTGGACAAGTTTGGAGGACCTCCAATACAGACATGGCTGCAGGAGACTGAGCTAATTCATCAACTAGGGTGTAATTATGGGCGGCCCGAGCATGAGGGTTATGGACATTCCATCATAATGGAACGCAGGGTATGCGAATGTTTGGTTTCATGTTAGGGCGTGGAATCATCAAAGGTTGTCCTGCTGGAGCAGGAACCATTTCTGAGGTGGTTGCAGTAGATTTGGGTGGGGTGTCGTATTGACGACCGCGTGTTTTCAAAATAATTTATTCTTCACTGGTGAGGAGGATTTTCTAATCAGTTGGATTTCTAGGGTGAATGGGTTCCAGATTTGGATACTGCCCCATTTGGGGTGGGGCAGGGTGTACCTCTTGTTGGGTATTCATCACACCTTGGTGTGGAATAGGATTTTTCAACATGACTGGGGGTGGTTGTTGCAAGTACTATTGTGGGTCCTGCTAAGGGGAAAGTGGTGTTGAAGGGTGAGGCGTGTTAATGGATTCTTTCATTTGTTTGAAGTTAGCAATTTGGGGACAATGGTGAGTATAATATCTATACTCACCACAAAGAGCGCAAGGGAATTTTTCCCTGAGATTGTTGTTTTTCTTCCCTTGGTGTTTGTTGTTATTGTCCCCTAGAGGGTTGTGGTTTCCTTGATTCTGGTTTCCCCCAACAAGATGGTTTTGTTGGGGGTTATTTTCGTCTGGTCTTGGGTTATTATTCTTTCAATTTTTTCCTTTATTTTTGGTATTATTCAACTGATGGGATGGATTTTTCATATTCAACTGTTCAAAAGTATGAAGTTGTTGAATGGGAGAGGGATGAACAAATTTAATGCCAACGTGTGGTTGTCCAAGTGGAGGAGAAACCAGTTGTGGTGGAACAGGAAATGGAAAGTATGGATTGTTTTGTGGCAACAACCCATAGAGCGCATAGGATGGTGAAGCGCTTTCACTAGTTCCCAGGTTATATGTTGAGGTAGAAGGTGACCCTGAAGTTGATTAGGCAGTCGAGCGTATCATGGGTGTTGGTGGGGGTCCCCCTATTGGTGGAAGGGGAGTCATAGGGTATGGTTGTTGGTAAATTGGAGGAAGGTAATAAGATGGCCCTATGTATGGTGGTGGATATTGAGGTACATTATATATAGGTGGTGTTTGGCTATAAGGGTTATGGTGTGTCGTGGTACCAATCAACCCATCCGCAACATGGGATATCCTAGGTTTGTACTCGCCAAATGGTATAGATCTGGGTGCGTCAAGTAATACTATGTATAAGTATCATGACTAAGCATAGATGAGGTCGAATTGTTGGGCCTTGTTGATGGATTCCTCTTATAACTGAGGAAAAGTGGATGCTACATCTTTGGAAAGTATAGAGATGAGTGATTTAATAAACCAATAAAGGCATTGTTCTTTGGTGGTATCTGCTTTACACAAACTACCCCGCCGACGCCATTTGTGGATGTGATCGACAATGTGCATAGCAGAGGTTTGTTTTCACTCGAAGAGAAGTTCTAAACCAATGTTATGATGAACCAGTAGTTAAAAGAAGGCCAAAAAGGATTTGTCCAAGGATTCAAAAGTCCTCGCCAATGTATGGTGGCGGATATTGAGGTACACCATATATAGGTGGTGGTTGGCTATAAGGGTTATGGTGTGTCGTGGTATAATAATATGGCCCTATGTATGGTGGTGGATATTGAGTTACACCGTATACAGGTGGTGGTTGGCTATAAGGGTTATGGTGTGTCGCGGTACCAATCAACCCATTCACAGCATGGGATATCCCAGGTTTGTACTCGCCAAATGGTATGGGTCTGGGTGCGTCGAGTAATACTATGTATAAGTAGCCTGACTGAGCATAGATGAGGTCAAAATGTTGGGACTTGCTAATGGATTCCTCTTATAACTAAGGAAAATTGGATGCTACATCTTTGGCAAGTATAGAGATGAGTGATTTAAGAAACCAATCAAGGCGTTGTTCTTTGGTGGTTTCTGCTTTACACAAACTACGTCGTCGACGCCATTCATGGATGTGATCGACAATGTGCATAGTGGAGGTTTGTTTTCACTCTAAGAGAAGTTCTAAACCAATGTCATGATGAACTGGTAGTTGAAATAAGGCCAAAAAGGATTTGGCCAAGGATTCAAAAGTCACATGGGACCCTAATTTTTCGTCCACATACCAATTGGTCGATGGACCAGTGAATGTTCTCTGAAATAACCTTAAGCGGATAGAATCATCCATGATGTTGTTTGAAGAAAAACATAAGTTGAAGGTCATAACATGGTTGGTAGGGTCCTCCCCCGATTTTCCTTCAAATTTTGGAATATCTGAAGGTAGTTTGGTAGGGATATTGGGTCATGTGGGGTCATGTAAAATGGGAAAAATTCGTGAGTTTGGTGAGATCAGGAATTTTGAGAGATGCCAAGTATGGCATAGGGGGATTTGGTGGAGGATTAGTTCCAGCCATTGTGTGAGGAGGTTGTGGACCTAACCTGTGAAAGGGATTTGGTGGGGTTGTACTTCTCCCTTGAGAAGAAGTTTTCCCCTGCCTCCTTGTGAAGGAGAGCTAGTGGACGGATGTCCTTAGGAATTGGACCCAAGTGAAGTGGAACCAAGTAGTGATGATCCCAAAATAGTATAACTCACGGGGGTGTGAGATGGTTGAGTCGGTGAGTTGGAAAGACTAGGAACTCCCCCTAGAATAGGAGGGAGATTTTTCAAGCATATGGAACGAAGTGGATTCTATGGGTCCCCTATGGTGTCCAACTAGCAAAGTAAATGTGTGAAAATGGTGATGAGAGAAAAAATAGATGAACACGAGCTTTGTTAATTTGAAACTTCCCAATAAAATACAACTCACAATTGCATGTAATCAAATGAGCATCATACATAAATCAACTGTAAATAAGCAAACATCTGGGTAGGTGGATTTTGTCCATGTGGGGGAAGAAAAGGAAAATTCTCATGTCCTAAGAGATGTATCGTTCTTCCTCTCAAATAGCACTAGACCTTCCAAGAGAAATCAACAGTGAGGTCTGAAGCCACCGGAGGAGGAACTAGTGAAGGTTAAAATAATCAGTTATAATGAGGGGTAGAGGGTGCATATCTCGAAAGAGCTGGCAATATTTCCCAATAGCCACACAAAATATGATGAAGATTTATATTTATATATATGGAAAAGGGTGAAAATGTATACTCTTATTTTTATACCAACTCTCATAAAACAAATATAAAATATACATTATACATTTATTAATAGTATACATTTATTACAAATTTACACTACTTTTCTCTTGTTTCGTCACAAAGGCAGATTCCATACTCTTGGATAGCCCCTGTACTAAGCTGGAAATCTGGGAAGTCCTTAAGCCTTTTTCCAAAGATAAAAGTTTGGGCCCCGATGGCTGAACTGTAGAGTTTTTTCTACATTTCTTTGATTTAGTGGGTGTTGATTTGTTGGAATTGGTGGAAGATACAAGAATTAGTGGCAAAGTGATAGGCTCTGTAAATTTGAATTTCCTAACACTTATTCCCAAAGTAAACAAACCTACTACTTTTGGCGATTACAAGCCTATTTCTCTCTCTAACTTGTGTTATAAATTAATATTAAAAGTTATCAAAAACATGATCAATCTGATACTTTTGTAGACCTTGCCAGGTGAACAATTGGGTTTCTTAAAAGGAAGACAGATTTTGGATGCCATTGGTATGACTCAGGAATGCTTGCATAGTATAAAGTTGAAGAAATCAAAGACGATAATCTTGAAGCTGGATCTAATGAAATATTTTGACTACATAGATTGGGACTTTTTAAGAATGATTCAGATACAATTAGGCTTCAATCAACAAACCACCAAGTGGGTAATGAGTTGTGTGAATAGTGAAAATTTTTCAGTTCTTATAAAGGGTGAAACATCTCCATTCTTCCATAGTGGAAGAGGACTGAAGAAAAGTTGCCCTCTCTCCCCTTTGTTGGTTTTATTAATCTTGGAAGGTCTTAGCCTGCAACTTGAAAAAGGACATGTGGAAGGGAAGTTGACAGGGGTGAAGGTATCCAATATTGACTGAAAATCAATTGGTCAAAGTCGACTTTTCACTATGCTCACATACAAGAACCTTCCTTGGAACTTTACAAAGAAGTCTTCCCTTACAATTTTTTACATCGTTCTGAGGGATTTAAGTATATTGGTTACTTTTTGAAAGTTGACTCTTATAAGGAAACATATTGGACTTGGCAAGTAGAAATGTTAGAGAAAAAAATTGGTCACTAGTGCAACCATTGGCTATCATTAGGAGGCCACTTTACACTCATCAAATAATTACTTGAAAGCCTTCCTGTGTTATGGATGGCACTAGCATCCATTCCAGTCTCGGTGCTAGACAAGATTAGAAGGTTAACATATAACTTTTTATATTTATATAAACAAAACAAAAATATATATATTTATATATGGAATAGAGGATGAAGATTTATATTTATATATATGGCAAAGAAAAAATATATATGTATTTATATATGGAATAGAGGATGAAGATTTATATTTATATATATGGAAAAGGGTGAAAATGTATACTGTTATTCTTATACCAACTCTCATAAAACAAATATAAAATATACATTATAAATTTATAATAGTATACATTTATTACAAATTTACACTACTTTTCTCTCGTTTCGTCACAGAGGCGGATTCCATACTCTTGGATAGCCTCTATACTAAGAAGGAAATATGGGAAGTCCTTAAGTCTTTTTACAAAGATAAAAGTCAAGGCCCCAATGGATAAACTATAGAGTTTTTTCTACATTTATTTGATTTAGTGGGTGCTGATTTGTTGGAATTGGTGGAAGATACAAGAATTAGTGGCAAAGTGATAGGCTCTGTAAATTCGAATTCCTAACACTTATTCCCAAAGTAAACAAACCTACTACTTTTGGTGATTACAGGCCTATTGATCTCTCTAACTTGTTTTATAAATTGATCTCAAAAGTTATCACAAATAGGATCAAGTCGATACTTTCGCGGACCTTGTCAGTTGAACAATTGGGTTTCTTAAAAGGAAGATAGATTTTGGACGCCATTGGTACGGCCTAGGAATGCTTGCATAGTATAAAGTTGAAGAAATCAAAGGCAATAATCTTGAAGTTAAATGTAATGAAATATTTTGACTACATAGATTGGCACTTTCTAAGAATGATTCTGATACAATTAGGCTTCAGTCAACAAACCACCAAGTGGTCAATGAGCTGTGTGACTAGTGAAAATTTTGCAGTTCTTATAAATGGTGAAACATATGCATTCTTCCACAGTGGCAGAGGATTGAGGCAGGGTTTCCTGCTCCCCCCTTTGTTGTTTTTATTAATCATGGAAGTTCTTAGCCTACATCTTAAAAAAGGATAGGTGGAAGGGAAGTTGACAGGGGTAAAGGTCTCCATGATTTACTGAAAATCAACTGGTCAAAGTCAACTTTTCACTATGCTCACATACAAGAACCTTCCTTGGAACTTTACAAATAATTCTTCCCTTACAATTCCGTAGATAAGATGAGGGATTAAGTATATTGGTTACTTTATGAAAGTTGACTCTTATAAGGAAGCAGATTGGACTTGGCTAGTAGCAAATTTTGAGAAAAAAATTGGTCACTAGAGCAATCGTTGGCTATCATTAGGAGGCTGCTTTACACTCATCAAAGAAGTACTTGAAAGAATTTATGTGTTATGGATGGCACTGGAATCCATTATAATCTCAGTGCTAGACAATATTAGAAGGTTAACATATAGCTTTTTATGGTCGAGTTGTACAGAAAAATGACATCTCCACCTCTGCAGTTGGGACTTATTGGCCAAGCCAAAATGAAAGGGAGGATGGGGCTTTAGAAATATTTTTCTTTTCAACAGAGCATTAGCTGCAAATTCCCGCTGGCGTCTGCTAACAAAGGAGGGGATATGGAATTCGGTAATAAAAGACAAATATATCCTCCATTGTTCAGTTGCCACCTAGTTCAGAACAACAAACATCACAGTGAAAGTGGCCTCACCGACTTGGAAAAATATCATAAAGTCGATAAATATGATTACCCATTGGCTATGTTGGAATCCAGGTTCCAGAAACTCGGTAATAGTTGGTAAGGATTGTATCTTGGGCCTAGGAAACACCTCATTCCTTTCTCCACAACTCATAACCTCTTTAAACTTTAATAATATTAGATATATTTACCAAGAAAGAGGTACCTACAAGACCGGGTTCCGAACAAAAATCCAAATTTGATTGAAACCTGCACAAGATGCCTCGGTTTAGCTTGAGTATGCTCCTCCTAAATACACTTGGTCTGCTCTGATGGAAGCTTAAAGTGAATTCACTACACTTTGCGCAAACCCAAAAACAAAGAACACCAACAAACTCCCTAAATCCCCCATAATTTTGAATACATAACCCTTCAACTCCTCTCCCAGGGCATCGCCATTAATCTCATGTGCAAGCCTCTTATCATAAAATGCATGCATTTTTTTATTGTCATTTTCTTGATGACAGGCCCAATGATTTGCTCATCTCAATCTCGGATCCCTTTGTTGAATAATATTTTCAATATTTATCCTAAAAACCCCCTCTATCAAATGATTGCTTCCAAGATATAACAAACCAAAAGAGAAACCTCGAGCACTTGGCACTAAGATATTAACAATTAATTATATTTTCTTTTGATAGTTGGATTCAATTGGACACAATAAATGGCGATGATCCTGGTGCTCTCCTGATATGATTCAAGAATCTAGAATTTGTTTTTTGTGTAGTGTAATTGATGTAATACACCTTTCCAGTTATTGTGTCAAAGCGTTGTTCCCAACCCAATGGTAAAGGCCCCAAAAATATCCATTTGATTTATCCACATTGTAGGACTCTTTCTGTGAGTAACTCATTTCCTGAAGGGAAGTCAACCAGATGCAATATGCTCTCCCTGTAGCCCAGATGTTCCTTAATTGAACGGGAATACTGCTTCTTAATCTGATTCTTTGTCATGGTTACCACAGACAATGCAAATTTCAGTTAATCCATGCTCCACATAGCTTTGATCATGAAAATAATTGTTGACATCCTTGTTGCCAATCATGTTCTGAAAATTGTGGATGATCCATAAACACAGGAATGAAAACCTGAGAAGGAATTTCAAAGCTCCAAATACACTTGTGGAACCTTGAATTTGGGCCTTCGGCCTTTGGGGGAAAAGGGGAGTGGAAATTTTAATTCCTCCAGTGTTCAAAACTCCTGAAGTGGAACCTGATGCTCAGAATGATGACTAAGACGGAAATTAGTGTGTGGTTAAACATCGGGGATGTTTGAAGACCCGAAGTATCTAAATGGCATCAATATGGCAATGATATGAACAGTTGGATGATGAGTTATTAGAACCCATGAATCCGACATTGATCTTCAATTTTTTCTTCTTGTCAACTGGATTCAATTTCCCAGTAGTGTTATACCCAAAATACTATTCACCTTCAAAAATTTTGGATCAAAACAATCATCACAGTTTCCAATCGTAGTGACAATGGAGTAACATCCATAAGAAAATGGTCCTGGACCTCTTCATCACTTTCTCCACTAAAAATTGCAGCTTGGACTGTAGCTCCATAAGAGAAAAACACTTCACCAAGGTTGATGCTCTTATAGAGCCTCTTTCCATTAAAGAAATCCTGAAACAATTGATGCACCTCCTCTTGCCTCGTGGCCTTAGTGCTTGGTTACCAGTGCTAGCTTGTGGAATTGTTTGGCATTGTCAATGCTTGGACACTGGCTTTGTTCGGCACTTGACACCTACTGCGGTTTTTTTTATTTTTATATTTGGGATATATCCCACATTTGTCGGATGAAATAGTTCGCAAGTGTTTTTATATTCCAGTGTTCCCTCAATTGTTCGATGCGTAATGCACCCCTTTTGGGCCCCCTCATTAGCTCCACCGCCATGTGACTTGATGCCTGGCTCTTGGTCTTAGCTGACTTTTGTTGTATTGCAGGTGCTTCAATTGGAGATTGGGCCTGTGAGGTAATTGGCCCAATATATTTTCCATAAAAATCAAATAAGCCTTTTATTTATAATTTTTTTCTTTTTACCAAACTTTTAAATTAATAATAAAGTATTATTTTAAAATTATATAAAATAATTTTAAAACAATACAATTTATATATAATTTTATATAAAAAAACAGAACTGTAGCTTGGTTTAATATAACAAAGGCAACTTGGCATTTTTAGGACCCTTTTCAAAGGTCGAGGAATTGCAAACAAAGAGAGATGGAAGGGTCTTGAAAAATATGATGCAAGGATTTGAGATTTTGATGGTAGAGAAGCTTGGCAAAAATGAAGAAAGGTTTAGAGGTTTACTACAGCTGAAAATCTTACGCCAGATGACACAAGGATTTAAAGCTAGCGCAACTTGACAAAAAAATTTGGCGAGGGACACAAAGTTTAGAAATTTCAATATTTGTTCTAACAACTTGCATAAATTTAGAGAATTCTACCCTTTGAGTCTCAAAAGACTCCACCTTATCCCACTAGGCCAGGATTATCCTTAGAAGCACCATCAAAATTGAGCTTGACAAAGTCTTGAGGTCGAGGAAACCATGCAAGGGGTGAGGATACCTTAGGGGAACTTGAACCGATGGATTTTAAGGATGAAGCAGGGTTGAATTCCCAGTTGGAAAGGATGATCTTCTCTTTTCTATTGTGTTTGAAATCCTCCTTGGTCCAAGGAGAGGACTAGATTATTTCCAAGATGAATCTTTGGATTCTTGTCTAATTCGATGAGACTGGTTGTTCCTCATTCTTGAATATTCATCAATTTATTTCCTCCCAAGTTTCCTAGAGGATAAATCTTGGGAAAATTTGTCAAATCCTATTCAAAATGGGATTCATAAATCCATGCATATGCCATGAAGAGAGATGAAGAGAGAGTGAGCTTGACATTGTCTATGTGTTGATTTGTTTGTCTAAAGAGAGTGGCACCTTAATCCCAAAGGGTGGCGCTAAAGGGACAAGAGTTCAAAAGGTTCTCTAAATTTTATTCATCCTATCTACACATGATACAGAGGCTCTATCCCTCAAAGCCTCTACGAATCAACTGATCATGGGTCAGTATTTTTCCATGAGCGGTTAACCAGAGAAATAGGGCCAATTTCGGCCATAGATTTGATTGCCAGATTTTAATCCAGATGTTGTCCATAGGGGTATGAGCATGCTCAACAACCAAAGCGTAGTATTCCTCGAGGTTGAAGTTACCACTCAACTTATGCACCCACCTGAGCTTATCTATCTTAGTCGAATATTTGATTCGGTGATTGAGAAGTTCATATTTTAAAGTTGAATAATCAAGTCTATCTTGAAGGGATAGGTGATATGGTTTTATATCCCAACTTCTCCAATTTGATGTGGATGAATGACAAGCCCAATATTGATATACATGCTAGCCATGACCAACCTTTAAGACATATTTAAGGCTCGGGTAGGTGGGACAATCCTAGATATGGGGGAGTTGTTTCCAAGAGTCCTCCAAAAAAACGGTTGAATTTCCATCATGAAATTCCCAAAAGTTGTGCTCGTGGATGAGTTATTGTTTTTCCCAATTTGTATTCTAGATGAGGGACCCAGGTTGTTCTCCAACCATCCATATGAGCTCCAAAAAGAAAATTTCATTGGCATATTTGTATTTCCATAGAGCACACAAAATCTCTCCTTTTCCTTGAAGCCAATGCCACCAAATCTTAGCTCATATGACAACATTAAGAATACAGGGGTCTCATGGTCCCAAACCACCCTTTGCTCTAGGAAAACAGAGGGTGTCCCATACAATGAAGGCACAATTTTTTTTCACTTTGGTTCATTACCAAAGAAAGTTTCTTTTAATAGTTATGATGGATTTTAGGATACGTTTAGGGGCTACTAGGGCATAGAAGGTGTAGAGAGGAATGGCTTGGAGAAAATATTTAAGGAGAATGAGATAGACAATGATATTTAAGGTATGAAAGGTCCATACATAAATATTTTTTTCTAGTTTGGTGAGAAGATATTCCCATGGGGATTGCTAACAAAAAATTCTAGGAGGGGGACTCATAGATATTTGGATGGAAGGGAGCTTCATGAAAATCCTAAAACATAGAAGACATGGAATTGGATTTCCAAAGGGGTGTTTATAAAGAATATTTGAGACGTGATATGGTTAATGTCCATTTCTTATGCATCCATGATGTATTCGAGAACCT
Source organism: Picea sitchensis (assembly GCA_010110895.2). Lineage (NCBI taxonomy): Eukaryota > Viridiplantae > Streptophyta > Pinopsida > Pinales > Pinaceae > Picea > Picea sitchensis. Next base: position 33,865 of record SNQJ01S0075931.1, read on the forward strand.
TTTTTATGGTCCTAGCCTCTCGAGCTATAGGAATGCCCATTATCATGGTATCATCCACAAATTGATTGTGGGAAATGGGTAGATAAGAGTTATGCAGATTAAGGCCTTGAAGATTGTGAGAATTAATATCTTCTTTAGGACTTCTTCCAAGACCCTTTTCCATCATAATTAAAATGAAGGGAGAGAGAGGGTTTCCTTGGTGAATACCTCGATATGGATTAAAGGGAGGAGAGGGAGAGACATTGATCAATATGGAAAATAAGGTCGAAGAGATGAGACAGAGAATCCAATTGACCCAGTCAATATGGAAGCCAAAATCCATGAGGATAGAGCGAATATACTACCAACTGATTTTGTCGAATGCTTTTCACAAAACAAGCTTAATCAACATCCATAGAGATTTGGTCAATTTCAGGGAATGCACTACTTCATGGGCGAGGGTAATTTTGTCCAAAATTTGATGGCCCTCCATGTAGCCAGACTACTTGAGACCAATAAGGAGAGGCATGAGGGGTTGTAGGAAAGAAGAGATAACTTTGGTGATGATTTTATAGATCACATTGCAGAGGGAAATGGGGAGGAATTTGTTGGGCTCCACAAATTTGTCTTATTTCAGAATTAACATGAGGAAGGTTGCATTCAAGGTAGGAAGGACACTTGATATGAATTGTGATTCATACACCAAGGCCCAAACATTGTTTTTAACTATGGACCAACAATGGTGGAAAAAGTCAGTGGTAAATTCATTGGGGCCTAATTCCTTGCAAGGGGGCATATCCATGATAATACCCTCCACCTCAGATAGGGAAATGGGGTATAGGATACTATCATTATGGTTGTTAGAGACAAGGTGAGGAATGTTCTTGGTGATGGATTAAATAGCTATCGAGGGATCTGATTGAGGCTTCGAAAGAAGGGAATTGAAAAAAGAGATTAGTTCTTGCTTAGTATCCTAATGAGAAGATAGATTGTTACCTTTAGAATTCTTAAGTTGAGTGATATATTTGGAATGGTTCCTTTGAACCATGGATTGATGAAAGAACATAGTTTTGCACTCCCCCTCTTTGAGCCATTAGATTTGAAATTTCTAGCACCAAAGGATCTCTTCCTATTGATAATGTTCATCAAGATAGGAAGAGATGTCTTACAATTGATGGGCTAAGGATTCATGTTTCCCTAAGGTAATGATCTATTGTTGGATGTGTGCCATACATGATTCCAAATCTTTCTGATCTTGAAAAATGTTTCAAAAAAACATTTTATTTTAGGAGCGGAGATGCTATTTAATATTTTTGAGTCTTTATGCGAAGCAATACACAAGTGTGCCTTTGTATATAGTTTCTTCATCCCACCATTTATTAATGTTTGCTTGAAAATCCAAATGAGAAATCCAATACTTTTCAAATCAAAAGGGTCTCTTGAGAGGGGTGTTGAGGAAAAGATATGAAATGATCTAATTCAAGCATTTTCAGATCTTGCTTGGATAAAGCAAGATAGATAGGAATATCATCCTAGATTTATAGCCATCAAAATTGGTATCCTAACTCACAAGTATTGTTTACAAGTGCTTAGGTTGGTGTTGAACCTTCTTCATCACCTTGGTGAGAAAATAAGAGGCGCTTGCAAGCCTAGTTGGGTATGCTAGGCAGGACAGTTGTAGAGGAAAGAGTTAGAGAAAGAAAAACAAAACTATAAGCAAGAATTAAACTAATACAAAATAAAGTCATAAGCATAAGGACATAGAGATAACAAACACAAAAAGACCCATGTCACCAATGTTTTTAGGCTGATCTATTGATGAAATCAAAGAACCAAGAAGAAAGGGGACTATGAGTCCCTTCTTCCTCCAAGGGAAGGCTCTTGGACCCTCACAAGCTTGTTCTCCTTACAACAAGAAAAATGAAAATGGTGATGAAAGAAATCCTTGCAAATCCACTCAATGGAGAGGTGGATTGCTCAATGAAATGGTGCCAAATTTCTCTTGTCAAGGATTGAGTCCTTAAAACAATATAGGCAGCATAACATTACTTGAAATTCCTTGAGAAAATGAGGTGCATTCATGGCTTTTTATAGCATTTCTTTGGGCTTTTGTGTAACTGCTTTGTAGTGTGAAAAGAGGCCATTTAGGGCATTATTAGGTCTTTGACCAGCCTACCATTTGGATTTAGCTCATATTTGAGGGTCAAATCGGCTTGGGAACTGATCCATAAGTGGTTGGGAGGCCAACCACTTCAATAAATGCGTCGTTTAGCAGGTGCGTGGATTTTTGCGCTAACAACCGCACATCGTGCACGTATGCACGCATGCTACGTTCTTGTTCCGCACATGTGTGCGCGCGCCCAACTTCTGTAAAGCGCTCTTCAATTTTTCACTACTTTGTATAGTTTTTTGCCCTTTTTGAATGCTGTGAGATTAATTCATGGCCATGAATGACTTCATTACTATTTGACGATGCTGAGTTCTTGTAACCATGTGCTGACAAAATTTCAGTGATAACAAATGCCCCCTGATGGATGAGGTTAGGAGCATACGTATAGCCGAAATCTATCAATGTTTCTTCTACTAAGAATGTTGTTGTAAGATAGAGCAATAGTGGGATCGTTCAGAGCAATCTGTTGGAGGAGAAAGGAACCGGTAGGACCCGACCTTCCATAAGGTGCGTAAAATATACAGCTGTGTACAAACGAGGCGGGCATGCCCCATGCTCGTGTTATGTAACTCTGAAAAAAGATGATGGAAGCGTTGGTGTAGACAACTGCAGTGCCCTCGGGGGTGGTCGTGATAGAGGCAGAAGACAATTCTGCAAACGAACATGCTCTGAATAGTAGGAATTGATCACGGTAATAAGAAGCAACGATGGTGTGGGCATTGATAGCCCTGCCTAGTTCAGAGGTCTTCGGCAAATAAAAGAACTAACTGCAATAGTCGCAAAGTAAGACCCACTGTAACATGAGAAAGTGTTGGCGTCGAATGTTACGGGGGTCAACGACAGCAGGGAGCAATGGTGTTTCACCCTGTACCGTCTGAGATCTCTCATTGAGTGGAGAATGAGAATCAAGATACTGTCGCCCTTCCGAAAAATGGTGTTGATGTCGAAAAAGGGGACGCGACTACCAAAAGCAAAGGGCTTCGTGAAATCTACTAAGGGAAGGAAGTGGCAGAGGTACATGGATGACGTCAAGAAGTCGGAAGACTCAAGACGGCCCTTGGTTGGAGGATGTATGAGATAAAAAATGGTCACAACCGTGTAACGAGGTCGAGTGTCAGGGGGACGACAAGACTGGGAATAAGTTGTGCCAAAGGCGGGACAAAGTGAACAACTGCAGAGGGTAGAGGTAAGTGACCTGCGGGGTACTCTGAATATGTGGACGATGTCAGCCAGGGTAGATGATGATTAATGCTCCAACCAAGGGTGACATGGGTTGCGTTTGGCCAAAAGGAGGGAAGCAGGTCGCCAAAGGTGACGAAAAAAAGGAAAATGAAATGACTGAAAATAAAGGCGTTTGTACAATAAAGAATGAATATTTTGGGGGGAAATGTACAAATACAGAAACAGGTGCCCCAGTGTGATATGGGTAGCCCATGGCGGGCAGATTTGTCTTGGAAAACTGAGGAAGGGTGGGGGCCCCATGGGTGAGTTTCTGTATGAGGTAGCTGAAATGAAGGTAGGTTCGCAGATGGGCAAACTGATGGTGGATGAAATGGAGGGTTCATGATACTGCGGATGTGCAGGTAAAAAAAATAGAACCGTAAAGAGATAATCTAGGAGTCCATGTGGGAAAGCTAGCAAAATGAGGAGAAGAAGTATGTGGTTGAGTCGCAACATGATGAAAGACTATCGGGACTCCCATCCCTAAAGGGTAATGAAGAATAGCATGAGTGTCAAAAAGGTGTCAAGAGGTGCTATGAATGGGACAACTCATGTGGGTAAGAATGCTACCGGGTAATAGTACCGATGATGCAAATGGAGGCGTGGGTACTGCAGAGCCGGGAATGGGTATCCTAGAGGCCAATCTTAGAGGGTGTGACTGGAAATGTAAATGCAATACAGCGGGAGAGACTACATGCTAGTGTTGAGTATATACCTGAAGGGGTTATGTTGATGGATGATGAGCAAGTACCTACACACATAACAACCAAATACCCAAAGTGAACAATATCTGAAGAGAATCAAAGATATGAGCATGTATTTGATAAATGTGACTATGTGCATGCGTACCTGACCATGATATGAGAAAAAAGGCGCCCCGGGGGCTCAGGATGAAAAGTGACCCAGGGACTGCTGTGATGTAGGTGACGGGGTGTTGATCCTGTGGCGGAAAATAGTTTGAAAAATGGACACCTTGGGCTCCCGGAATGGTGAGTGGAAGTTTGGCAAAAGGCCTATATATAGCAGTAGGGCCCACATTGCCACCTCATTTGTACCTGCTGCAGTAGTGAGTGGACAAGCAGTTTTCAGAGGAGATTTGTAGATTCGGGGAGGACAAGGCAGTCGATTGAGGATTTGTGAGTATCAGGTTAGTGGTCTAATCATCCTGCATAGAAATAGGTTTTCAATTTTTGGGCAGGGTTTGTACGGAGGGTCGTACAGGGGTATTTAGGGGGTGTGGGCCCCCCATGCGCGGGCGATTTGTTGAAAGGTGCGCATACATGCGTGCCTGTACACCGAATATACGCGCATGGGTGCACGATAGGGAGAATTTAAGGCGCGCCCGTGAGGCACACCTGTGAGTTGAACAGGCGCGCACTAGTGCGCGCCTGTGGGTTTGACAGGCGCACAAATGTGCACGTCTGTATGGTGAACATGCACGCGTAGGGGAACACCTGTGAAGCACAACAGGTGCGCGTTGATGCGCACCTGCGCAGTGAATAGGCGCGCATAGTGAACAGGCGCGCATTTATGCGCGCCTGTGTAATGAACAGGCGCGCATATGTGCGCGCCTGTGTAATGAATAGGCGCGCATGTGTGCGCGCCTGTGGGTAAGAAAAACCGCGCCTAGGAGGCAAGGTTGAAGGGTAAAAAATGAGTCTTTTTGATGTTGTTGATGGTTGTATGAGTTGATATAGGAATCTGTGTTGTCTACAGGTGGACAGTAGTGGCGATGCCAGTGCGGTGGTGAGAGCGATATTGGGCCCAGTTGCGAGACGTCGTGGCCATTGAGGGGCTCGGGGTGCGTGCGAATTTGGCAACCTGTGGGTTGCTAAAGTTCTTTGAGTGCCCGTTGATACGGGCACAGGAGTATCTGTTGCAGTTCCTGAGCCAGATGTGGAGTCCGGAGATGCAATGCTTTTTCGTATGAGGAGAGAAGATTCCCTTCACTGTGGTGGAGGATATTTATTTCTTGACTGGGCTCCCCTTTCGAGGAACGCCCCTACCGTCGGAGCCGGTGTTGCCCAGGACCATTTTTTTGGCAAATGTTTAACAAGTAGTGTATGCTTGTCATTGATGGCAAGTACAACAGTGGAGATGGTAGGATAAGAAGGATAAAATCCCTTGGGTATTCGGACGTGAAAGCTCAGGAGGAACAGCGTTGAGGAAAACGCGCGCAACAAAGCTCAAGATACAGAAGTTCACAGAAGATAAGGGAGACAGAGATCCACAGCCGTTGGATCTCATTCAGAAAACCCGTCAGCCATCATATCGGACAGGAGCTGCACGAGGTTTACCATCGGGAAAAGCCAAGAAGAAATCCCGACAGAACGAGGGTCGTCAGATCTGAATATAGACAAGAAGAGCGTGCTAAAGAGAAGGACAGGTCTCATCCGTCAGATCCGAGCGCAGGGTCCGACCACCGTTGGATCGAGGAGAACCTGCACGGTCTTTAAAAGTGAAAGGAGGTTTGGCTGCGGTCATGGGGATAATGGTCATATGGGCCAGGAGCCTAGCAAGGAGAGCTAGTGTGTAAAGAGTGCATCGGAGTTTCGAGGATCACGTTTTAGAAATGTCAAAGAAACAATGCAACAGGAATCCCGATTTCCCGATATGAAAAATCCCAGCGTAATCTGAGCCGTCAAATCAAGATCACATCTGAACCGTTGATCGGAGTTTCAAGGATCGCGTTTTGGAAATGTCAAGAAACAATGTAATAGGAATCCCTATTTCCCGATATGCAAAATCCCGGCGTAATCTGAGCCGTCAAATCAAGATCACATCTGAACCATTGATCGGAGTTTCGAGGATCACGTTTTTGAAATGTCAAAAAAACAATGCAATAGGAATCCCGATTTCTCGATATGAAAAATCTCGGCGTAATCTGAGCCGTCATATCAAGATGTGATCTAGACCATCGACCCAACTCACGTCAACAGACCACGTCAGCTAGCGACACGTGGCACAACCAGGTAATGACAAATGTCAAACTGATTCAACATTTCAGGCACATGTGAGTCATGAATCAGAGTGACACGTGGCAATACTCAACAC
>SNQJ01S0075931.1:41353-69018 GCA_010110895.2 Picea sitchensis
AGAAAGTTTTGGACCAAAGTCAAACTTAGACATCCCCGATGAAACATACAAAAGGACTTCTGACAGAAAATAAAAAAAACTGAACTTTATAAGTTGGATCATCTTGCCACAGTTGCTTCCCACTCGACTCTTCACAATAGCCTTTTCCAGACATGAAATCTAATTCACAAACACACAAGCCTACACAGACTATCAAAGTTAGATCAACACCTCTGAAAAACAAGTGTCTAAATGATGTAATTCATCCATGAATCTTGTTGTCTACAATAGGACCCTTCTATCATAAAAAATAATTAGGCTTATAATGAATTAAGGAATGAATGAAAACTAAACTATCTCAACACAAACTCAAAGAGAAAACCTCAGTATGCTTCTCCTTCTATTATGCTCTTGTTCCTCCCTTTCCTTTTTCCTTTAAGCAAATTAGAATTGGTTGAATTAGTTGAACTACTTCATTAGTTAAGTTAACCAAAAATCAACCAACTTTTAGTTAGGGGGAAAAGTAGTAAATCATAATAAGGGTTTTTTTTAATAAATAATAATTAGTAGGTGGGACCCCTTGTGACTCCATTTAGCTTTTAACAATCATAACACAACTAGTTAATTAAACAAAACATCCCTCCTTGTGACTCCCATAATCACATTCATATTTGAAAATTTATCTCAATGATATTTGAATTTATTTCCAAAATGTATTACCCATATATCCAAAAATAGCATGATGTCCAAAAAAATTTAGAAGTCAACTGTTCTCAACAATTAATAAATAAAAAATATTAAAATCCATATTTTCCACTCTGAGATGCAATCTTTCCCTTGTTGTAGTTGTCACCTTTTGATCTCTCTAAATTTTCCTTAGTCTATGCTAAGCCTTTATCCCTAATCTCATTGATCACATGAGAGCAATCATCCCTCAAATGAAAGCGGGAGGACATGGATTTATCAGAGCCATTGGATGGTGAGAAAGGGGCAGCAATGGATTTTCCTTTGTTAGGGGCATGGTGGGCCTCGATTTTCAACCTTTTACTCACATGGGAAGACTGAACTGGTGAGTGGATAGGGGCATCTTGGACAATTTGATCGATAGGCGGGGGAGTAGGTAAAGACACATTGGGTCAGCCATGATGTTGGGATACTATCGGGTGGAAAATCTCTTGCCAACCGTCATTTTCAAGAAATTTAGGTTGCAATGAGAAATGAGGGGGCACGGGGATACCAAGGACCTGTAGGGCTTGGAAAGCAGGCCTTTTGGGCCTAGGTTGGACCACTCATTTCCCAATCCAATTAAAAAACCCACCATGAAATAGTTGGCCTAACTCTTGTGAGTAAGCATCAAAGTGGATGGAGAATCTTGGCCTCCTAGGGCCCCTGTTCCAATTACCTCTTCCTAGGTTACCTCTTCTATGGATACCTTGGATGAAAAATCTCATACATGTAAGAATAATTTATTAGAAAATAGTTTGTTTAACAACCATACATGACAACTCCTTTAAAAATATGAAATAAATTTTGGCTCAACAATATATCAAACTCATGCAATCCAATCCATACAAATTGTTTAATAGTTGACAATGAGCAAGGGGTGAAAAAAAGTTCTGGGATATGCGAGGGGTTTGTATTGAGCGAGAAAATGTTAAAATGAGGGGGAAAATATCATGATTACTACTTACAGGAAACAAACAATCAACTGTAATGTAAACCAAAGAACATGCCATTGTAATCCATCCTTGCGATCTTAAATTGTTACAATACATAGTTCCTCTTAACTGTAATTAAATTTTAGGAATAGGGAGTGGATAATGGATATGGGAAGGCGAGGAGATTGTAATTAGTGAAAAGCAAAATAATGGTAGGGGAAAAGAGTGGATACTATTCATAAAATCAATTAAGTAATCCATAAAACAATTATATATTTAATGCAAACGATCCAACACTAACCAAATAATTATTGTGATCAATTAACAATTACTGTGTATAATTTAACCATTATTCTGTGTTAAACTTGCTCATTGTTCATGTTTAAATCCTTAACACTTTTAATTAACATAGTACCATCTTACTCAAAAACAATACGCCTTCCAAACAACCTGTATAAGAAATATGTTTCCACTCACTTGTTCCATTTAATATTTAAAACAAATTCCAATGAACACACAGTCATTTGTTTGAACTATGTTCAACATCAAAACCATCAACCATTGTCCATAAATTACTTCCTCAAATCAAACACAGACACAAGTTCTTTTAAAATCATTCTTGATTCCATTCCTCTAATAAATTTAACAATTAATATTGCAATGAAACCATACTGTTATAGAACTCATTCCAATCTCTAATGGTGCAATCAATGATACGATGTACGATATCCATAAACATACACAGCAGACAGACAAGTCACAACTATCAATCCTTTAAATTGCAATGATCTCGATTGGGCAATTTAAACACACAGTAACAACAACCATCATTTCAACTCATACCATGTTGTAGGAAACACACAGACCAACTCATAACGTAAGAAGCATTGTTGTGACTTAATCAACCATAAAATAATGTTGAGTTAACAATCTGAATGTTACAACACAAGAGGCAGTGACTGTGTGTTCATTTCCATTTCTTAAATCAACCAATTAAACCATGTCGATATATCAATTCAACTATCATAATAAATAATGTAGCAACTATATACCAATAATAAAAACCATTGTCAATACTATTAACAGAGACGAGCCAATAATCAACCACTATCGACGCTACTCCACCAACTCATAACATTCAACAATATGCCCAACCAGAAATAACTGGTTCATTTATCAAAATTGGGCTTTGAAAAATCAAGGGTGAGCTCTAAGTAATCAAGGGTTCACTCGGTGGAACCAACACAGGGAGAATGGAGTTGACCACACCAACAGTAGGTGAGAACCCTTTGAGACAAAACGGTGGTCACACAGGACATGTAACTTAGCTTGCAAGACAGGGTGACAGTTCACACCAGGTAGGAAAGATTATGAATAGAGGAGCAAAGGCTTCTTACTGGACAGTAATAACACTGAGAACATGCAGGGCATAACCCTCGTGGTTTTCCCAAAAAACTGAATAACGGTGATATAAATGCAGAGCTTAAGTAATAGCAACCAACCCTAAGCAAACCTCTTGGCATAATAGACACTATAAACAACTGTTGTTACACATTATTTTGGTCACCCTGATGATGATTCTACAAGCATGTGTTTAGGCTCTCAAAATGATATTTTGCCTAAGAAAAGTAACTACTGTATTCCTCTACAAAACTGATTTTTAGAAGGACGTCGCAGGCTGCATATGGTACAGAGTGCGTAAATACTTGATTTCCGCAGGCTACTCTATAGTTTTCTCACGGGGTTTTCGCAGGCTGCTATATAGGCAAGGTGTGGCGGCGTTTGAAAGCTAAAAGAAGAAATAGGTTCACGAAGTTTCTAGAAGGGGAATCTTCTAGAATGTGAGGTGGCCTCTGTATGGTTGCAATCCTATTGGCTTCTCTGATTTGGTGGGATCATCCTCATCCCTTTAAACCACTTCACCTTCTCCTATATAATGATGGGTTTCTCATCGAAAAGGTTAAGCAAGATTAAGCAAAGAATTCATGAAAGAATAGGCTGAAGACTGTGTGAAGAATATTGTTTCAATTGGTGCTTGAGGTATCCATTTGTCCATCAAGGTTTTGTGGATTATCTTCATGCAAATTTTGGAGCAAGTGCATGTGTGTGTTGGAAAAAAGGACCACTAAAAGGGAACCTGGGACATCAAGGCAATTTGGTTGTATCTTTCACTTTTACTTAATATAATACGGTGGCATGTTTATTTCCCATAAAATAATTCTCATTTTATTACATGACTCCTTGATCACGTGTTTAAGTTTTCATTGAATCTATTATTGTTGCTTTCACTTTGGTTGGTTTGTTTCATTGTAGATCTGATTTCATGAGAGCATCGGAGCGAAGCAGGGACAACAAAGATATAAGGAAGTGATATATAAAGGTATGTCATCCATTCCTTCTTTGGTAGTAAGTTCAATGATTGCAACTTAGGTAAAGTGCTACGTCCCATCTCGTTTTGTTCTAGATCCAGGTGGATCTAGGGGGATTGATTTGTGTTTTCACTTAACAATTAGCCCGATAACAAAATTGGCAACCATACTAGGCATATGACTTGTTCGTAGTTTTTTTTGGCCATTTTCCTTTATCCTACTTTTTTTCACTTTAACTCAGTCTCTGATTCTATGGGAGATCCAACCAGACTCTCTAGATCTAAAAGTTTCCTTAGACCCTTTATCTTCTTCCCAAAATTTCTTTGTTTACAGACACTCCCGCATTGTACTCTATATACATCCTACGAAAACATTTGATTTCCACACCCTAAATATTTATCCCAGTGCGAACTTTCCGCACCCCACCTATTGCTAGCCTGCGAAAACTGTTGATTTATGCATCGTAACCTACTACTGGGTCTCGGCAGCGTCTGTGAAATTTTTGGATTGGGTCTTGTCACCTTTTGATGCCCAGTTTTTCTTTGATCAGCTAGGAGGAACTTTAATGCCATCATTTGACTAGTTTCTGAGTGTTTAACTTGCTGATTGATTGGTCTTTAGAGATCGAACACCTTTCTTAGTCATCTTTCCAGTTTTATTTTTTTATTTTTATCAACAAGGATATAATCTCTAATTTTGTATCTGAGTGCTTGATTGGTTAAAAGTATTTTCACTGGATTTAAAGTTTTGGATTGATTACATTTTTTGGATTGTTTATTGACTGGAAAATCATTTTTCATTTGCATTTGATAAAACACTTTATTTTCATTTTTACTCTTATCTTCATTGAAAGTTTGATTTGGGTGCTTGTTGAGTGTATCAATTTTCGTTGATTACTTGTCCTTTCTTCATTACATCCTTGTTTTGGTTTTAGAAAGGAAAAAATTAAAATCGTTTATTCTTTTAAGTAATCATTCATAAGAAAGTTTTTTGTATTCACATTTTTTTAAGAAGAGAAATATTGAAAAAATCCATTAGTTATGGTTGTTTGTGTTATCACTCCAAGAAACTCTCCTAGGCTATAAGTCAGAGATGCCTGGTAACTTACTCTTTTTGAAACTATTTTCTTAATAATTGATGTGGTTTTTGGATCAAGATGAATATCTAGGAACTGGACTGTGTCTTTAAGACTGTCTAGGAATATCAATTATCACAAGGCCTTCTAAAAATGCAATCAGACAAGGATTGATCAAATAGAATAGAAGATAGTTGTTAAACCAGATTATACTCATGTAAGACAGTAAGCATAATGGGTTTAAAAACTAAGGCAATAACTTATGATTCTTATCTTAATCAATCAATTAGTGAGATGACAGACACATGTAGATTGAATAAGTGCCAACAAAGAAATCATTCACTCATAAGCTATCATAGAACAGAAAAGAAAGGTCTGAAAACACAGATGAAGGAAGCTTGCAATGTTTCATATATTAAGAATGAGTCTTAGTTACAGTAGCAGCATATAGAACCCAAAATCGAACCCTTGGTTCATCTTCTATCCTAAGCTTTATAGCTTTACAAAGTAGTTCTGAGATCCTGAAAACAAGGATCAAATATACTAAAAATAGTAACTCAAAATTCAGTTGCAAAAGATGTTGGATGATCCCCAAAAATGAGATCAATCCCATATTTCATGGTCTTTCTCCCTTCTTGATTGTTGGTGAAGTGTAGGATAGCCTCCCAAGGCTAAATGATGACTCTCCAAGAGAAGCAAATTCGGATCTGTTGAGGTGGCAAAGTGTCCTGATTTTCTGTCTTTTCAAAAGATATCAAAAACCTTTGGAACCCCTCTTCTTTCAACAATATGTCAAAAATAACTATTGGCTTTGTCTTGATAATTCATCAGATGTTCATTCGAAAAGATTTCAAACCTTTTCAACTCAAAAAACCTTGATCTGTGCAAAAACTTGATTATTCTGAACATGACAGGCTTTCGATGGTTAACTTGGAAAGCTTCTAGGTGGATTAACTACCGAAAACACAGCTTTCGGTGGTTAATGAACAGTCGTCCTGTTCGCCTAAACCACCGAAACTGCATCTTTGAGAAAATTTCAAAATTTGCAAAAATGCTCACCTTAGATCCCTTTTTTGATGCTCAGGGTTTCTTAGATGAGGCAGCCCTTGTTCTTGCAGACCTGCGAACTTCTACTCGTTGTGTGGGGCGTTCTGGTGTGTCCATCATAGTCGTGGCTAAGTTAGCCAGGGTTTCCAATCCAGTCTGCTCCTCTGCTGGTTATTGAAATTGTTTTAACTTCAACCTCAGGATCCTGAGTTGTCTATACAGCTTCATGTTTTCTTTGATCAACACCATGTTTCTATCTTTAATTTTATCATGCTTCTCCTTGAGGGTTTGATTCATTTTGAATAGTTCTGCATTTCTGTCAGTGAGGTCTCTATTGGCATTTTTTATCACCCTTTCTAGGACTTCCATTTCATAAATCTGTTGCAGGAGCTTGTTGATTTTCTGTGTTCTAACTATTTTAGGCCTGCTTGAGGAGGCTTCTGCTTCTGGTGGTTTATGGGCCTCTGGAGGAATTTGTGAAGGTAGATTTGAATGAAAATCTGCACCCTGTTCATTCTGCATGTTATCCTGTGTCTCTGCCACCTCTTGTTCTGATTCTGAATCACTGTAAGGTAGATTTAGAAGGTTATTTCCTGTGGCAGGGTTTTTAGCTTGTTTACCTTCAAACTGCAATTTTCTCTTTATTCCTTCCTTCTTGCTAGGGGATGATTTTATGGGATCTCTTGGTAGTGAGATTCCTTTCCTTTTCCTATGACTGCTCTTGGGAGTAGGATTTTTTCTGCCCCTGGCTTTCTTAGTTTCTGCCTCTGGTGGTCTTTATGTTTGAAATTCATTCCAAAACAAAAAGAAGCCCCACTCAATCTGTTTTCTCTGCAGAGCTTCTCTCACAAGAAAAGTAATTATCCCTTGATGTGATAATCTGCTGACAACCTTAGCAGACTGGGCTTTCACTTGTCTTACCATCTTCGTTAGAGTTTTGTGAAAGAAGTAAGGTAGGTTTATTGGCTCTCTGCCTGTGAAATGATTCAGAAGTTTAAAATGATAAAACATTACCCTGTTGTAGCGCCCCTCACAAGTGATATACACCAAAATTGCCTTCAACAGAGACTCCCACTTTGGTTCCAGATAAGACATGGGAATATCCTTCTTCCAGATCAAAACTTTATGCACCGGTAGAAAATATGACCTGAATTCGGTGTTTGAAGGTATGGTAGTCTTGAACCAACAGTCCCCCGACCTGAGTAAACCTGTGTACTCAGTAATGGTTGCTTCGTCAATGATAATCTCCTCCTTGAAAATTTTAGCAGTCCTTCCATCATAGGAAATAGCAAAAGATTCGGCCACCTGTTGGTGAAATTTGGTTAATTTCTCACAGTATGCAAAAACTCCGGTCTGTTTGAAAAATTCTGCCACCTCCGGATGAGCTTCCAAATACCAAACGCCATCTACCTCAGATCTCAAAGCTGGTGCTACTTTCGACATGGGTCAAAGTTCAGTGTGCCTGTGATTATGGAAAACTGGATGTTCGGGGAGACAATGACTCTAGAAATTAAGTAGACAGCAAATATCATTCATGAAAAAAATCGGTGGAACAGGGTGACACAAACATTAGGATTACCGAGTTGATAAAACTAACCCAGTTTCAGACGACAATTTGACTGAGAATATGCCGAAACTTCAGATTTTTGGTGGCATTATTATTTCTGAAACTGAAAGAGGATAGATTCTGAGCTTACCTAATAACCCGACCAGGCTTACTTGACTCGAAAATGCTCGCTGGACTTAATGACGCATTTACAATCACCAAAGGAAACGGGATTCTGAAAATACGATTTACTGCTGAAATCACGAGCTCACGGTTATCTTCAGCAATCTCCGGGCTTCATAATGACTCATCAAGGATTCAAATGAAGGAATAACCAGATCATGATGGCTAGTGTACTTGTGACTGAAATGGAGGGAGGCTCTGTGCGATCATACATGAAAATCACCACCGTGTTTGGATTTTGAAATGACCAATGGAGTTGAAAAGACACGTGGACTTCAAAACTTTTGGATAGACACCACGAACGTGCATACCCTCCACCATGGCGAGCTTTCGGCGGTTGTGTTTTAATCATTGCGCCAACTTGATAGCTGGATCATGCGAAAGCACGGGATTTCCATTTTTACCGTTGAAACACTTTCGGTGGTTAATCGCCTTCTTGCTTCAACCCCTTAACTGCCAAGAACAAAGACTTTCAGTGGTTAATGAGCACATTGGAGGCTCGCCTAAACCATCGAAACCTGATATTTTGACCTTTTCTTGACCAGACCAAATTCAAAATTTCTTTTGAGCTTATTTTCAAAATAGGGACTCTCTAACCTACTTACAAAAATTTAGAAATAAAATTTAGATCACAACCTATACCTCAAAAAGAAAAAATCCACCAATTGATTTGAGGAGATAACACTGGCTCCTATTGGGGATGAACACCTCCCTGTGAGGTTTCAAGAACCATAGAATCAATGCCTTTCCTTAAAAAGAACCTAAAAACTAAACTATATGCTAGTGTTTCCATTGGGCATGGAGTTATTCAAAAATAAAAAACTAAGACTAACATTACAATGTCTAGGCTTCACGGCCTTAGACAAAATAGAGTTTTAAAAATCGCTCGTTTACCGGGCCACCGAACATTTCTTCACCTTCCAGATTCTGCAGTATGAAAGTGTTGTTATTCTGCACTTGAGTGATCATGAAAGGACCTGTCCACAAGGAATCAAACTTGTCATGCTTGCCTTTATCCTGTCTAAGAGCATCCCATTTTAGAACCCAGTCACTGATCTGAAAACTGTCCACCTTTGCCTTTCTGTCAAAAGTCTTTTTTATCTTCTTCTGATGAGCCTCTGATCTGTCCACTAAATGTTCACGAGCTTGTTGCAGTTCCACCAAATCAAGCATCCTTCTTACCATGTCATTTGACTCGGTTTGCTCTTCCTGAAAGAACTTAGCCACTGGCAAAACTAACTGAACAGTAAAAATAGCGTCAGTCCCATAAACCAATTTGAATGGGGAAGTTCCTATGGATTTTTTAATAGTTACTCTGTCTGCCCACAGAGAAAATTTCAGTTTGGAATCCCAACTCTTTTTATTTTCCTCTAACAGTTTTCTTATGATTTTGATCAAGCTCTTATTTGATGATTCATCCAAGCCATTACCTTGAGGGTAATAGGGAGTCAAGTGTACCAGCTGGATGCCCATTGATTCACACATATCTACCAATGCTTCTGCTTTAAACGCTATTGCATTATCTGTTACCAGCCTCTTGGGACAACCAAATCTGCTCAAAATATTTTCATAGAGAAACTTCATGACTACCTGGTGTGTAGCATTCCAGGTGGGAATCGCCTCTATCCACTTTGTGAAATAATCTGTGGCTACCAAAATCCACTTGTGCTAACCACTAGATGAAGGATTTATCTCACCTATAAAATCTAAACCCCACTGCTGAAAAGGGTCATTCACCACTATAGGTCTCAGGGGTAAAGATTTTAGCTGTTGTTTGCCGGTAAATATTTGGCATTTGTCACAAGATTTGACGAATGCACACACATCTGAGAAGAGGAAAGGCCAATAATATCCATCCCTCAGGATCTTATGGGCAGTGGTTTTCCAGTAATGATGACCGCCGCAAACAGCTGAATGGAACTGATGTGTCACTTCGACTGACTCTTCTTTATCCAAACATCTGAGAAGCAAACCGGCAGGGTCTTTCTAATATAACAGATTATTATAAATGTAGAATTTGATAGCTCTGAGCCTAAGAGCTCAAGATTGAGTCAAACTAAGGTCAGGGGGAACTTCAAGCTTTTGCAAAAAATGTATAATACCTGAATACCATTCACATGAAGAAAAGTTCTCTGCCACTTGCTGACTGTTATGCTGCCCTTCCCCTGCCAACTCTGTCTGCAAATTTTCTGAACTTTCTCCTATGAAATTAATATCCAACAGCTTATGATTTTCCTCTGTTAAAAGCTTAGCAAGGCCCTGGCCTTTTACCAATTTGGTGGGATTTACTTCAATATTGAACTCAATCATCTTTGCAATCCATCTAGCTCTCTTTCCGTCAATATTCGGTTGAGTCAAAACATCTTTTACGGAAGGTGAAGGAACATATGCGATGACTTTTGAGTGAAGAATATAAATTCTAAAGGTTTTTAAAGGTTTTATGAGAGCATAAGCTTGCTTCTCTATAGGGTGATACCTTAGTTCAGCGTCCCTGAGTTTTTTTCTGAAGAAAGCCATGGGATGATCCAAGTTGTCATCGTCTTTCTGTAGCAGAACTGTTGCCAATGTGTCATAAGAAGCAAAAGAAAAAACATAGAAAATCTTACTGTAATCTGGGTTGATCAGAGTCGGGGATTCCATGATCGCTTGCTTGATATCCTAAAAATAGTTTCTCGCGTTGTCTATCCATTTTATCTCGGGCCCCTTTTTCAGCATGCATGTTATGTGTTTGACTAATTCGGCAAAATTTGGCACAAACCTTCTGACAAAATTTATCTTACCGAGCAGCGATTGAATGTCCTTTTTTGACCTTGGCAAAGACAGCTTTTGAATTGCCTCTACCCGTGCTGGATCAATCATTACACCTTCTGCTGAGATGATGTGGCCTAAGAGATTACCTTTTCTTAGAGTGAACTAGGATTTCTTGGGATTCAGTGAGATCCTGAACTGCCTGCATTTTAAGAACACTCTTTTCAAATGTTTCAGATGCTCCTCATGGCTGCTGGAATATACTGTGATATCATCAAGGTATATGAGGATAAACTTGTCCTTTTCTCCCACGAAGGCTATATCCATGGCCCTTTGGAATGTGGCCCCGGCATTCATTAACCCAAATGGCATATTGGCGTACATAAAGGTACCCCAAGGAGTAGTAAATGCAGTCTTCTCCTGGTCATCAGGGTGGACAACAATCTGATTGTAACCGGAAAAACCATCAAGGAAAGACATGACCTTGGCCCCTGAAATCCTTTGCAACAAGTTTTCCATCTTAGGGAGGGGATAGTTTTCTTTCTTAGAGCATTTGTTTAGGTTTCTGAAATCTACACACAATCTGACCTCACCATTTTTCTTCCTTACTATCACCAGATTGGCAATCCATTTGGAGTATCTCAAGGGAATAATGATCTTGGCATCGAGAAGTTTTTTAATTTCTCTCTCAATCATAGGCAGCAGAAGAGGACAGATAGGTCTGAGCTTTTTCTTGAAAGGAATGGTGTCTTTTTCAAGAGGGATCTTATGTTGAATAATATCAGGGTCATAAGTCTTTAGGTCACTATATTTCCAAGAAAAAACATCAGAAAACTCCTTGAAAACACTGTAGTATTTGGATTTCTGATCAGCAGTCAATTCGGAAGACAAATTTATAAGTTTGGGTTGGCTTTCACTCCCTATGTTATGCTCGTGAACAGCTGGATATTTCTCCTTTTTGTCTGGCTTGTAAGGAACATCATTCTGATCAAAAAGCCTTTCCAAGGGTACCAAACCTTGGGGTATATAATTGTTGGGTAGCTGAACAATATCATGCTTACCCAATTTTTTCTTTAGCTCAGTTTTTTGGGATTCTTCTACATTTAGATTCTGCTGGTCAACATGCAAATCAGAGAATTCGTCTACCACTTGGAGAAATCTGTTAAGTTCATCATCATCCTCAAAAAATTTCCAATATTTGATATTGTCAGGTAAGGATGGTCGATATTTTACTTGAATCTCATAACTGAGCCTAGGGGGCATGGGAGGAATGAACGTGTTGGCTGCAACAGCAAGAGAATCAACGAGCTGATTCATGTCCCTTGGTATATATGAAATTTCAAAAATAGAAAAAGATTCTCGCAGTTTCCATACCTCGTCCCTGTAGGCCTTCAATCTAACATGCTTAGCCTGAAAGGTGTTGTTTACCTGTTGTATAATGAGGTCTGCATATCCAAATACCTTCAAACCTTTTATCCCCATATCTTTGGCTAAATTTAATCCCAATAGCAGAGCCTCATATTCTGCTATGTTGTTAGTAGTTCTGAAGTCGAGCTTGAAAGACAAAGATATAGTCTCCTTTGAAGGAGAGATCAGAACTACACCAGCACCTATTGAATCCTTAGTGCTGGCCCCATCAAAGTACATAGTCCAGACTGAAATGTATTCACCATCAGACTGTTGTTCAATAGGATTCACAAGCTGCATAGGAGTCGATTGAGCATCATCTATCTGAAGGATGCATGAACCAAAATCGGTATCCACAGCATAGATAGGATGATTGACAGAATTCTTTCCATCACTGATGATGTAGGGAAGTTGGTTTTCCCTGTAAAGTCTTTTCAGCTCCCCCCCAAACACCAGAATCGTAGCATATGACAGATCCATCTACAAGGTACCTCTTAACCTTTTTCCAGATGAACGAGACAAGAGAAGACCAAATTTAGGTGGAATATCAGCAACCACCACATCCATAACCATGCTTCTCAAGGGCAGTTGGGAAAGGTTTATGACGAGATATTTGATGAGGCCGAGACATATGACTTTCCTAGAATCAAAGGAGAAAAGATCTTGATATGGTTTGGTGACCTCCAGACCAAGCTCATCCATCACCACTTTTGGCATAAGATTATGTGATGCCCCAGAGTCGAGCAAACAATTGTGAAGGATTTTGTCATGGATGTTTAGGGATATGTAGAATGGCGGGAAAGAATCATCTCGGTCTTCTATCATAGGCCCTATGGTTACTTTAGGCTTATCATCTTGTAGGTTGACAAAATCATCAGATGGAGAGGTATTTGGCTCAAGAGACTTCAGGATGGCTGATTTAAAATTTTCATTCTTCATGAGTTCAGTTAAAGGCATCGGTATATTAACTTTTTGAATTTCTGATTCAAAATTAAAAGAGAAAGATGGTCTGTCTGAAACCTTTACCTCATTGGAAGGAGCTTTGAGACTGACTTGCTCCTTGGCTGGGGGCTGAATTTGTTTCTTCTGTTGTTTTGCAGGAGGAGAGGCCTGCTTTTCAGGAGCGGGAGGCTGCTTGGCAGCAACCTCTTTACTCTTCACAGGAGCAGTAACTTCCTTGTTCTTTACAAGAGCAGCAATGGGTGGTTTTGGACCAGCACTCTTGGATCTTACGTTGTAACCTTTATGATCATCTATCAAGTAAACAGCTCCTTCAACACTTGCCTCCTGAATTTGCTGATCCATCAGGGATTCTTCATAGTCTACCTGTGTCAAAAATGAAGAATCATTTTCATCACCAAAACAGTTTATTTCATCTGCATCTTCGACTTCATCATGAGATGACGGTTGTTCTTCATCTAACATTGCATTTTGAAGAGGCTGTCTGATCCTCTGATCGTCAGCTGCATTCATATCTCTTTGAAGAATCTGAACTTATGGATTATTCCTTCTATAAGGAAAAGCATTTGGATTTCTTGGGGCAAAAGCATTTGGCTCTTTTGCCCTTGCTGGTTGTTGATTCTGGACCTTCAATTTTGACATTTCAGATGTCAGACTGTCCAACATCTTCGCCATATTTTCCATTTTATTATTATAAGAAGAGGAGGACTCAACAGCAAACTTCTTCCTCTCAACCCTTCCTTTAAGCTTCTGAGATGCTGTAATGTTAGACTCAACCTCGAGGGCGGCATCTTGCAAGCAAGTGTGGCTGATCGTCTTTCTCTAAGAATTAGACAAAAATTTGGATCAAAGGCAGCAGAGAATGTGATCTTTTCCAATGCATCGCTTGGTTTAATCTCTGCAGGGATCTTACCAAACATCCTATTAAATCTCTTGATGAAGTCCAAGACCAACTCTTTGTCTTCTCTCTTCAAATTTCCAAACTCAGAAATGTAGTATAACATATCTCTTCTTTCTCCCCAGTGTTTCAAGAATACCTCATCTAATTGTTCAATAGCAGTGATCGAATTTGTTGGTAGCTCTTTGAACCACTTTCGGGCTTGGCCATCCAAACTCTGAACAAAAACTCTAGTCCACACATCTTCTTCTGAAATGTTGATATTTTCGGCATAAGCATAAAATGCTTCAATATGTTCTTCAGCAGTATATTCCTCTGCTCCTGTAAACTTTGGCATATATTTCTGATAGTCTCTGGTTGGCATAGCAGACAAAGGATTTGGCAATACAAGTGGGGTATATCTATTTGTCAAAATTTGTTCCATCCTGGTCAAAGGGGCATCCATGGCAGTCTTGGTGATTGACACAGATGAGGAACTCGTAGGAGATGATGGAGGAGATGGGTTGCCTGAGTTAGAATAGAATGGCTGTCTCACTTCACTTTGAGCAGAAGTTTCAGAAATCGATGAAAAATAAGAGGATTTATAAAATTGACTGAGTAACAAAGCTAAATTTTCTTCTCCCTTAGAGGACAGATCATGAAGAATATCTTCAAGAACAGGCAGATTAGTGTGAGTGTATAGAACACCCTTTGAAGGTTTGATGGGTGAGGAATCCAAGGAAGATGAGGAAGAAGCTTCTTTCTGTTGAAAGGATTCTGTATTCAATTCTTTTGGATGGGATGAAACGTCAACCTCAAGAACAGAGTCAGTAATATTAGAAGAAAATGAAGGTTCTTCTACCTTAGAAACTTGAGATAAATTTTCAATTTTCTGAGAATTATGAGTTTCAGCAGGGGATTCAACTAGAGGATTTTTAGATATGGAAGGATGAGTATCAGTTTGAATACCTGAATCTACTGCCCTTGCAGATCCGGAAGCCTGTCTTTGCAAAGCTTTGCCCTTACTGATGATCTTCTCGGGATCGGGAACTGGTGTTGTCAATGGGCCTTCTTGGTTCTCCCTGGTGTGAACTCTCTTTGGAGCCACTTCGTTTAAATGGAGTCGCCAGATAGAAAATGTACAACCGATAGTGTCTACTTCTTGTCTATCATCAAGAACTAGATCTATGTCATCTCCCAGAGAAGTTGAGCTTCGATCTCCTCTCCTCGGCAATGGCGCCAATTTGTTATCACTCCAGGAAACTCTCCTAGGCTATAAGTCAAAGATGCATGGTAACTTACTCTTTTTGAAACTATTTTCTTAATAATTGATGTGGTTTTTGGATCAAGATGAATATCTAGGAACTGGACTGTGTCTTTAAGACTGTCTAGGAATATCAAATATCACAAGGCCTTCTAAAAATGCAATCAGACAAGGATTGATCAAATAGAATAGAAGATAGTTGTTAAACTAGATTATACTCATGTAAGACAGTAAGCACAATGGGTTTAAAAAATAAGGCAATAACTTATGATTCTTAGCTTAATCAATCAATTAGTGAGATGACAGACACATGTAGATTGAATAAGTGCCAACAAAGAAAACATTCACTCATAAGATATCATAGAACAGAAAAGAAAGGTCTGAAAACACAGATGAAGGAAGCTTGCAATGTTTCATATATTAAGAATGAGTCTTAGTTACAGTAGAAGCATATAGAACCCAAAATCGAACCCTTGGTTCATCTTCTATCCTAATCTTTATAGCTTTACAAAGTAGTTCTGAGATCCTAAAAACAAGGATCAAATATACTAAAAATAGTAACTCAAAATTCAGTTGCAAAAGATGTGGGATGATCCCCAAAAATGAGATCAATCCCAGATTTCATGGTCTTTCTCCCTTCTTGATTGTTGGTGAAGTGTAGGATAGCCTCCCAAGGATAAATGATGACTCTCCAAGAGAAGCAAATTCGGATCTGTTGAGGTGGCAAAGTGTCCTGATTTTTTGTCTTTTCAAAAGATATCAAAAACCTTTGGAACCCCTCTTCTTTCAACAATCTGTCAAAAATAATTGTTGGCTTTGTCTTGATAATTCATCAGATGTTCATTCGAAAAGATTTCAAACCTTTTCAACTCAAAAAACCTTGATCTGTGCAAAAACTTGATTATTCTGAACATGACAGGCTTTCGGTGGTTAACTTGGAAAGCTTCTGGGTGGATTAACTACTGAAAACACAGCTTTCGGTGGTTAATGAACAGTCGTCATGTTCGCCTAAACCACCGAAGCTGCATCTTTGAGAAAATTTCAAAATTTGCAAAAATGCTCACCTTAGATCCCTTTTTTGATGCTCAGGGTTTCTTAGATGAGGCAGCCCTTGTTATTTTAGACCTGCGAACTTCTACTGGCCGTGTGGGGCATTCTGGTGTGTCCATCATAGTCGTGGCTTCTGATCAACACCTTGTTTCTATATTTAATTTTATCATGCTTCTCCTTGAGGGTTTGATTCATTTTGAACAGTTATGCATTTCTGTCAATGAGGTATATGTTGGCATTTTTTATCACCCTTTCTAGGACTTCCATTTCATAAATTTGTTGCAGGAGCTTGTTGATTTTCTCTGTTCTAGCTATTTTAGGCCTGCTTGAGGAGGCTTCTGCTTCTGGTGGTCTATGGGCCTCTGGAGGACTTGGTGAAGGTAGATTTGAATGAAAATATGCACCTTGTTCAGTCTGCATGTTATCCTGTGTCTCTGCCACCTCTTGTTCTGATTCTGAATCACTGTAAGGTAGATTTAGAAGGTTATTTCCTGTGGCAGGATTTTTAGCCTGTTGATCCGAAATCGAATTCAAAAGGCTGTCAAGGCATGAAAAATGCTCAAAAATGAAAGTGCTCGGAATCCGACGAAACCAACACCATTGCGTCTGTCTCGTCTTCCTGATTCCGGTGGTATAATTTTTATGTCAAACGGAGTCTGTATGAAGAAGATATCGCATTCTGTCCGCCAAGCCAAACAGGCAAAATTTTGGATGCTGATTGTACCTGTCCGTACAGTCCGTATAGGACACGTGTCAGTCCCTACAATGACACGTGGCAGGTCCGTACAGGTGATGTGGAAGCACCCGGGGACGACACGTGGCAGGTTCCATACAGGACACGTGGCAGCACCGGAAGGCGACACGTGTCAGGCTGATTTGGCATTTTCGGCGCGCAGTTGGACCAATATTGAAGTGACATGTGTCACCACTGAAAGGGTGACACGTGGCAGGGTGACGTCACCAGTTGACGTGGCAGGATTGCATGGCAGATGACGTGGCGTATGGAAGTTGACATGTCAGGTTTTGACGTGGGCGAATCACATTGCGACACGTGGCATTGTTCGAGCGAATGGTTGGGTGCCACGTGGCCCAATCACGGGCTGCCATGTGGCACCCCGGGTTTTGTCAATATGGCCTATGTCAAAAATTATTGGTGTCGGCGGGGATCGAACCCGCGACCTCCTCCACTGGCAACGACTTAACAATGCCTCTGTGACCACTACGCCATACTATGGTACTTGTTATGATTATGGGTGATATTGTATTTAAAGTTTGGTTTATGTGTAAACCGCGTGGGGTCGGGCCGGGGCTTAGCCCCGACCCCCGGTTATATGGGTGTTATGTGACCCGGAGCATGGACGGTTGGGGCGCGGTTATAAATGCGCGGGACTATTTGAATGGGTGCAAATTTAAATATTAACGGTTAATGCGCGGGGTTTAATGTATGTGACCACGGTTCAATACATGTAACCGTTTTCAAATGCGCGTTTAACATTTAATCAACGGTTGTATTAAATTAAACCATATGTTATGTTGGCGCGGGTTTAATGTTTAAACGCGGTTCCAATATTTAAATGGTTGTAACCGTTGCCAATTATATGCGCGTGGTTATGGGTTATATGCGGGCGGTTATGTGTTAGCCCGTGGTTCCGGGACCAAGCCCATATGACTGATTGCTGGCGCTTGAGGGGTGGCCCGCGCATAGACCAAGGGCTAGCGCGTGGCCACATGTAGTGCATATGACCTTATTTTAGGAGCGCGCGCCTAGACTTGGGGGGGCTTAAGCCAAATATAACCATATTATATGGTTAAAGTGGGTTTTTAACCACTTTTTTATTAATTAAATGTAATTTAACTCCTTTTTAATGTAATTGGGGGTTATTGGGATTTTTTAGAGTCTAATTCTTGGGAGGAAGTTGGGGATGTGCAACCAACTTTCCCACTATTTAACCAAGTCCATTTTGAGGCCAAAGTAGGAGTCTTTGAAGAGCTTTTGGACGGTTTTGGAGAGCAGAGATGCTGAGGCAAAGCCAGGTCTAAGCCAGTTTGAGGCAGGGAAGCTGTTGAGGAGGAGATGCTATCGGACAATTTCTGAGAGCTCGGGACATCCGTTTCAGGTGTCGTAAGTTGTGCAGGATTCTAGAGATCTGGGCGAACATGACCAGATTAGTCTGGAAGCCATTCGGCATTGTATAGATGTACTAATAAGCTTTCAAAAATAAATAAAGAAGCCTCCCTCACAGAGAAAAGGCCTGGAGAAGTAGTCAAAGTTGTGCCGAACTCCGTTATCAACCTGTGCATTATGGTTTGCTATTTTTCATTGCGTTTCAGATCTGAAAATATGTTAATGGATATATAATTCATTTTCTTTTCTCTCTTTCATTAAGTTTCCCAATGGTCAATTAATGCATGCTAATTAAACTCAACCATAGTCATTTGAAAAATCCTGACGGATCACCTGTTTACCTTCAAACTGCAATTTTCTCTTGATTCCTTCCTTCTTGCCAGGGGATGATTTTATGGGATCTCTTGGTAGTGAGATTCCTTTCCTTTTCATGTGACTTCTCTTGGGAGTAGGAGTTTTTCTGCCCCTGGCTTTCTTAGTTTCTGCCTCTGGTATTCTTTCTGTTTGAAATTCATTCCAAAACAAAAAGAAGCCCCACTCAATCTGTTTTCTCTGCAGAGCTTCTCTCACAAGAAGAGTAATTAGCCCTTGATGTGATAATCTGCTGACAACCTTAGCAGGCTGGGATTTCACTTGTCTTTCCATATTCGTTAGGGTTTTGTGAAAGAAGTAAGGCAGGTTTATTGGCTCTCTGCCTGTGAAATGATTCTGAAGTTTAAAATGATAAAACATTACCCTGTTGTAGCGCCCCTCACAAGTGATATACACCAAAATTGCCTTCAACAGGGACTGCCACTTTGGTTCCAGATAAGACATGGGAATATCCTTCTTCCAGATCAAAACTTTATGCATCGGTAGCAAATATGACCTGAATTCGGTGTTTGAAGGTATGGTAGTCTTGAACCAATAGTCCCCCGACCTGGGTAAACCTGTGTACTCAGCAATGGTTTCTTCGTCAATGATAATCTCCTCCTTGCCAATTTTAGCAGTCCTTCCATCATAGGAAATAGCAAAAGATTCGGCCACCTGTTGGTGAAATTTGGTTAATTTCTCACAGTATGCAAAAACTCCGGTCTGTTTGAAAAATTCCGCCACCTCCGGGTGAGCTTCCAAATACCAAACGCCATCTACCTCAGATCTCAAAGTTGGTGCTGCTTTCGACATGGGTCAAAGTTCAGTGTGCCTGTGATTATGGAAAACAGGACGTTCGGGGAGACAATGACTCTAGAAATTAGGTAGACAGCAAATATCATTCATGAAAAAAACCGGTGGAACAGGGTGACACAAACATTAGGATTATCGAGTTGAGAAAACTAACCCAGTTTTGGATGACAATTTGACTGAGAATATGCCGAAACTTCAGATTTTTGGTGGCATTGTTATTTCTGAAACTGAAAGAGGATAGATTCTAAGCTTACCTGATAACCCGACCAGGCTTACTTGACTCGAAAATGCTCATTGGACTTAATGACACATTTACAATCACCAGAGGAAACAGGATTCTGAAAATACGATTTACTGTTGAAATCACGAGCTCACGGTTATCTTCAGCAATCTCCGGGATTCATAATGACTCATCGAGGATTCAAATGAAGGAATAACTGAAATGGAGGGAGGCTTTGTGCGATCATACATGAAAATCACCGTCGTGTTTGGATTTTGAAATGACCAATGTAGTTGGAAAGACAGGGGATTCAAAACTTTCGGATAGACACCACGAACGTGCATACCCTCCACCATGGCGAGCTTTCAGTGGTTGTGTTTTAATCATTGCGCCAACTTGACAGTTGGATCGTGCGAAAGCATGGGATTTCCATTTTTACCATTGAAACACTTTCGGTGGTTAATCGCCTTCTTGCTTCAACCCCTTAACTGCCGAGAACAAAGACTTTCAGTGGTTAATGAGCACATTGGAGGCTCGCCTAAACCACCAAAACCTGATATTTTGACCTTTTCTTGACCAGACCAAATTCAAAATTTCTTTTGAGCTTATTTTCAAAATAGAGACTCTCTAACCTACTTACAAAAATTTAGAAATAAAATTTAGATCACAACCTATCACCTCAAAAAGAAAAAATCCACCAATTTATTTGAGGAGATAACAGTTTGAAATTCGGCTTATTCAAGAAAAAGAGATTACATTTCATAGCCTACATATTTTCTCCCTACTGTATATAGATTTCATTGAACAAAAAATTGCATCATTCATCTCTATTTGCATATTATTGGGTCAAGGTATCATACAACATTGGTTTCATTTCCATCTTCCTCTTGCGTAAACAACAGCCTCTAAAAACATTGCGTAATTATAAAATTCACTTAGTAACTTTTATTTTCTAGGGCTCTTTTACACCAACATTAGTTAGGCTAGCACTTTGGAATAGGTTGTGAGACACACTCTCCAAAGAATAAAACACACAATATCATCTTGTGATAGGGAGTGTTCAAATCCATTGGCAACATTTTGTCCTAGAAATCCCTTCTCACACAAGGGTCAAACCTGAGGTCGCATTGAGACTGGAAGAGTTACTCACCCTTCTTTGTTGGTCTTGGTGTAGATATTACACATATTATGGGGGTAGCTTGAAAGGTATACCCACAAGGATGAGTGGAATCCTCTCAAGTTGATTTTGGGCTAGATACCCTGCCTTTGTGCGTGGATTGGATTGTCAACTGTTTCCCCAGGCATCATTATTGTTTGCGGTAACCTTAGTAGCCTATATTTTTTGGGTCTTACACAAGGTGACTATGGAGGGGAAAGTCTTCACGGTACCTGGAATCAACGTGGCCAGACTCACTCAGGATCCTTGGAGGGTATACCCACGATTATGTGTGGGAGCTTGCACTAGGGTGTAAGTCTGTTAAGCAGGTCATCAACGTAACTTTTCCACCCTAGCCCAGCCCCTTCTTGTCTTGATTTCACGATGTTGGATTTCATCACCAACTAGTGACTTCGAAAGAAGAAGGTTTTTTGCCTGGTTTGATCTCTAGATTTTATTAGTGAGTGTTGTTTGTTTTTGTAGTTGGCCATAGATTTTTTCCACAGAATATTTGGCTCCACCAACATTGACCCTCCACACCGTTCGCGTAGGGTGTAGGGACTTCCCCCAGAAAATATGGAAGATTCTACCCCTCTAGCCCCTAATTCACTAGAGAGCTCTCCTTAACAGAGCGAGGTCCAAGATACTGTGACCTCCCAGGAGAAAGGTTCTACCTCTTTAGACAGTTTTTGAATTGTTTATGATTCTCTAGAGGCTTTCCGCAATCCTCCTGGATATGAGAGACGTATTCTGCAACCGAATTCAACCGGAGAACTTGTTGTTGTTGACACTTCTGGAATATCGACCGGACCTCGTTCAAGCCCTGGAGTTGAAAATACGATTTGGACTACCAAAATAGTTAGAATCCCAACTCGCACGATGTGGGACCTTTATGGCTCGGGGGCTGGTGTCGATACATTTTTTGTATCGCAAATTCCCGAAACATTTGTCACCTACACGATACCTTTAAAACATTTTACTGGTACACCTAGCAATGTTATTGTTGGTCCAAACACGCAGTCAATTGGTCCTAGTTCAACGTTTTCTCTCCAGTTGGCCCATTATACTATGGTCCCTTGCACTACGAATATACCTACCAGGAATGTGGTGGTTAACCAAGCTCCCATCAGTACACCACTCTCGTCTAGACCTATCCCGTCACTCCCTCCTAGGTATCATGCTTTGAATCATTTCATTGCTATCCCCACCCAGTTTCCATCCGGAGCTTCTAGACTTTCTGTTCCACCTGGGTACAATCTTATTTTCGGTTATGTTCCCACACCTTCCCAGGTCTTCTCCGGAGGGTCTTATACACCTTTTCAAGGGGGATCTGGCTCTAGTGGATCTATACCAATTGGACACACCCATCACCTATTCACTTCAGGTTATCAAATTATCATTGCAAGTAAATCTTATGCTGGGGGACAACCTCAATTTGGGGTTCAAACTCAAGTTGGGCACCACCTTCGTTTGGAGGAAAACCTCAGGCTGGGGCTTATAATTCACAACACAGACAAAACACATCGGATTTGTTAACTCACCTTTGGAACCTTTGTGTTCAAGGAAACCCGCAATCCTCTAGGGGGGAAACTTCTCAAGCTAACGTTTTTGCACCCCCTAACTATGGTCAACCATATCCAGGTTCTTTGAATCCCACTTAGGATCCACACGTTCAGTCCAGTGTCCCTTTTCAAGGGAATATCCCTAATCACTCGAACCCTATGGGATACATGCCTCCACATCCTCGACTCAATCTATCAGGACAGTCCACATATATACAGACTACTTATGGTCCTACTGGTATATCGATGGGACTTCCTCCCCAAATTCACTAGTATCCTCACGTGAATAGGCAGCTTCCTTTTCTAGCCACTTTGGACTTACCCGATTTGTCTAAAATATTGAATGACCCTATCCTACATTCTCCCTATTGGCCTGTTATACCAGCCAAGTTACCGTCCGACATTCCCAAATTTGATGATAAACTGGGATAGGATCCAAACAACCATGTCATGACTTTTCACCTTTGGTGCTCATCCAACTCTTTGATGGATGACTCTATTCGTTTACGACTCTTCCAACGAACTCTTATGGGTTCGATTTCAAAGTGGTATATAGAATTACCACGAGGCTTCTTCATCGACTTTAATACCCTAGCCATGGATTTCCTCACACATTACCAACTGCCAATCCATTATGAAACAAGAACCAAGATTTTGAGTTCCTTCAAGCAAAGTTCAGCCACTCATATTTTCGATCACATCCATGAGTGGAGAAGAAGACGATGTTTGATCAAACTCGACCTTCCCGATCAATTATTGGTTGAATGGTTCATTAAATCATTCATGAATAAAATATCTTTTGATATTTCCATGGGTGGCATTTTCACTGAAGAGTAGGCGATCAGTCATGCTCAATACCTAGATCTCATTTATTCACAAATGGGCACTATTTACGACTTACTCCCTGATGCTCCTCTTCCTTCTACCACCACCACCTCAACTACCCCTGCTACTTCTCATGCGACTTATGGTGTGATTGGCACCTTCCATGCTCAATATCAATCTACACAAGCCTCTCACACCAATCCCAAATCTATTGCTTCTAATGTTCAAAGTGTTTTGTCTCCTACTCCTTCCACCAGCAAAACTTTTGAGTTTAACTCCTTTCAATCTACCCCTGTCGGTAAAAATAAATCTAAAAAAGGAAAGGGTGGGAATAAGGAGGATAAAAACAATTCGCAATCTGAAAAATCCAAAACACAACCTATTGATGATAAATATAAGTGAAAACCTCAATATTCATGCCTTATTTGTGGTGATGATCACTACACGAAGGATTGTCCAAGATTTGTCGAGGTTACTAAGTTCCTTCAAGGAACCGTGAAACCTCCCACTCCTACCATTTTGTCACAACCTTTCCCTTCTCAAAAGTAGGCCCAATTGGTCATTCATGACCAACCCTCCCCTTCCACTGCTTCGTATGTCCTTATGTGTACATGTGATTCAAAAAAGAACAATATTTCCATTGCCACTCGAACCAAAGATTACTCTCCCTCAAAGGAGAAAGTTGACGATATACCATCTTCGTTGGTACAACCACCTCCCTCAACTCCACCTCCCAATGGTCCTCTTAATATCGAATGACCAGGCCCCGATATAGTTCTTTTCCCTCCTCCAAAGGGTGTTGTTCGAAAGTTTGCCTTTAATCCTCATGCATGTGCTACCCAAAACTACAGTATTGTAGAAGATCTTGCGCAAGAACCCTCCGCGATGTCAGCTCTCGAAATCCTTCAAAGTTGCCTCGCTCAACGAAAGGCACTGTTAAAGGCCATCAATGGAATTGACCCTACAAATATGAATCTGATAAACTTTGACCTGGAAAATCACATTCCAAGGCTACCTCCTCAGCTAGCATTTTAGATACAAGTTTTCATAGAGAACAAGAATATCTATAGAACCGTTATTAACAAGGTTTCCTCGACGTGCGTTATGTAAATCACTTGTTGGAAATCCATTGTCTCTATTCCTCTTACAAAATCACACAACACACTCAAAACCTTCAATGGCTCTAGTTTAAAACCCTATAGTGTTCTTCACTCGTTGCCTATTACGTTGGAAGGAAAAATGGTCAACGTTGAGGTCGAGGTCTTTGATGCGCCTCTCAATTATAACCTCTTACTTGGCCGCAGTTGGATTGATTCCATGTGTTCAGTTGTGTCCACACATTTATGTGTGTTACGTTTCCCACACCAAGGAAAGGTGGTTACTATTGACCAACTGGCCTTTTTTAATTTTTATTCTGATACCAGCAACGTATCGTTCATCTCGAAGACACCTCTTGGGTATGAGGATGTCGGTGTGGTTCTTATAAAATACTCTACTTTGATGGGTACATTCCCAATCCCACCACCCGACATTCCACCTCCATTTTTCGCCTCAATCAACATGATTTTCACCTTTTTTCATGAAACCCCTGCATATTATGACCTGTGGATAGTACCCAACCCCGGTGATTATCTTCGCTATGGTGAGAAAATACCTTTGAGTCCGATTGAATATGCTTATCAATCCATTCAATCGGCAACCCCTTCTACACCCTGGTGACTCATCTCCCGGTCCGTTTCACGTCATTTTTCCTACAGATGAGATGATAATGTCAATTATTTCCATGGAAGACACCCTATAGTATGATGGACATCATCGTTCCATTCTCTTCGTCGAACAGAACACCATAGAGAGTTACCAATGGATTTTGACTCTATCGACCGTTATTGTCATTTCCTTTGTTCCTGAGTCCACACATGATGTGTTGTGTGAAGGGAACTTGAGTAATATTTCGCCCACTATCCCCCTTGACATATCCATTAAACCTGGAGTGGTCGAAAATTTCCACATCGGAGCTTCATGTTCCACCGATGAGGTCATCACTTATAAGTCCCTTTTTCAAGAGTTTCATGGCGTCTTCACATGGAGCTACGAAGAGATGTTGGGTATTGACCTTGATATCGTTGTACATGAAATCAAGACCTACCCAAACGCTAAACCCATTTGGCAAAGACTTCGCCCAGTCCACCCTCATAAAGTCACTACTATCAAGCTCGAAGTTGAAAAACTCCTCAAGGATGGATTTATCTATCCTGTGGCTTTAACCGATTGGGTATCCAATCTAGTTCTGGTTAATAAAAAACAAGGCACGATCCGTGTATGCATCGATTATAGGGATATTAATAAAGCTTGTCCCAAGGACAACTTTCCAACCCCCTTCATTGACCATATCATTGACGATTGTGTCGGGAGTGAAATATTTTCTTTAACGGATGGCTTATCTGGCTATAATAAGATTAACATTTTACCCGTGGATCAACACAAAACCTCTTTCATTTGTCCTTAGGGTACTTTCTCCTACCAGAAAATTCCTTTCGGTTTGAAGAACGTTGGTGCGACATTTCAACGTTCCATGTCTTATGCTTTTCACGATATCAAGCACATTGTATAGCCATATCTCGATGACTTGTCAGCACATTCCATGCATCGTAATGACCACCCAGCACACCTCCGAGCCATTTTCCTTCGTTGTCGTTTCTATTGAATACGTTTGAACCCACACAAATGTGTTTTTTGTGTGGAGTCCGACTGACTTCTTGGTTTTGTTGTGTCATGTTATGGGATCAGGGTATATCCTTTGAAGGTCGAGGCCATTATTAATCTCCCTCCTCCTTACTCGCTTCGCCAACTTCAAAGTTTGCAAGGGAAGGAAAAAAATTTACGTCATTTCATCCCAAATTATGTTGAGTTAACACTAGGATTTACTCGCCTCCTAGAGAAAGCTTATGAGTTTGTATGGGACACTACTGCCAACAAAGCCTTCAAAGCTTTGAAACTTGCTTTAACCCATACACCCCTACTTTTCCCACCAAATTATAGTCGCGATTATTTCCTCTACATTGTTGCTTCGAACTCTACCATTTCCATGGTCTTATTCCAATAATATGACTCACACGATGAAAATTTAATTTATTATTTGAGTCAGAGTCTCATGACCATCAAAGACAAATATCTACATGTGGAAAAAATGGCCTTGGAAGTTGTTCAAGTTGTCCAACATTTTCGTCACTATATCCTACTACGCAAGACCATTGTCATTTATGATTGCAACCCTATGCAACATATCCTTACATGCCAATTTCTAGGGGGAAAGTACTCCAAATTGATAGTAATCCTCCAGGAGTTCGACTTAGAGTTTGAACACGCTAAGTCCAAAAAATCTTTGGTATTCTCTGAATTGATATGTGACCTTCCCTCCACTGAGATAGAAAATGTGGCAGAGGATTCTTTACCTAATGAATCCC
The DNA here is from genome assembly GCA_010110895.2 of Picea sitchensis. Taxonomy (NCBI): domain Eukaryota; kingdom Viridiplantae; phylum Streptophyta; class Pinopsida; order Pinales; family Pinaceae; genus Picea; species Picea sitchensis. Next base: position 68,033 of record SNQJ01S0075931.1, read on the forward strand.
TTTTTTTGATTAGTTCTGATGATGCTTGGTATGGAGATATTATCATTTATCTCCAGACTCAAACTTTCTGGCCCAACCTCTCTAGCACAGACCATTGCCACATACGGTATCAAGCCCATCAATACATAATTCTTGGTGACACTCTTTATCGTTGTGGTATTGACACTATTTTTTGACGATGTCTCACCTTCGATGAGGATGAGAAATCTTTGAATGAATGCCACTCTGGAGCATGTGGTGGTCATATGTTTGGGTATGCCACTTCCCAAAAGATCTTACGAGCAGGGTATTTTTGGCCTTCTTTATTTAAAGATTGTATTACTGCCATCCAAAAATGCCACGCTTGTCAAACATACAATCACAAGATAATATCTCACCCCACTCAGTTACACCTTGTAGTTTTTGTTGGTCCTTTCACAAAATGGGGCATTAATTTCATGACATGTAACCCTCACTCGGGTGGGAGGCATGGATACATCATCGTAGCCGTGGATTATTTCAAGAAATGGGCCGAGGTGATGCCTACATTCGATAATACCAGAAAAAATGCATCCCTATTCATATTCAATCATATCATCACACGATTTGGAATCCCGCAAGCTATCATCACTGATCACGGTAGCCACTTTCAAAATTTCATGATGTCTAAGCTTACCGAAAAGTTGTGTATTCTCCATGAAAACTCAACCCCCTACTATCCACAAGCCAATGGCCAGGTTGAAGCAATAAACAAATTCTTTATCATTATGCTTCAACGGATAATAGGAATTCACAAGACAAGTTGGCACACAATGTTGTTTTCAACATTATGGGCCTATCGGACATCTGTGAAGTTTGCCACGGGTTTTACGCCTTTACAATTAGTGTATGGTATCGAAGTTGTTTTGTCTATTGAATGTGAGATAGCATCGTTGAAGCTAGTCGTTGAACATATCCCTAAAACCTCTGTCGAAGAATAACGTCTATTGTATATTATGCAATTAGAT